>CABHPP010146891.1:0-31632 GCA_902168425.1 Peromyscus attwateri | reverse complement strand
AGTGTGGCGTTCACTCAGCAGGTGTTACCTGAGGGCTTCCTGTGTGTTTCAAGGCTTGTCTCAGAAAGAGAAGACTTAATTTCTTCCATTAGTTACTTACATTTATGGGAACTTGGGCAAGTTATTATTTTTTTGTTGGTTTGTTTTGTTTTGAGACAGGGTCTCATTGTGTATGTAGCCCTTGGCTGCTCTGGAACTCATATGTAGACCAGGCTGGCCTCAAACTCACAGAGACCCACCTGTCTCTGGAACACTGGGATTAAAGGCACATAGCACCACATTTGGTTTGGCAAGTCTTTTAAACTTTCTAGGCTTCATTTCCTCACCTGTAAAGTGAAATAATAATACCTATCTAATGGGCTGTCATGAGGATTAAAGGATATAGAGCTCTAAGGACCATATCTAGCACTTTAGGTACTATACCAGCATTCACTCTTTTTCTTGAGTACTGTGGGTAAAACAGTCACCATCGCCGATTTTTTCCTTCTCGCTTTTCCTTGCTCCTTTGCTGCTTCCTTACGATTGCTTCCCATCCTGGATCGGTCACTTCCCTGCTCCCTTACCATGCATTGCCCAGAGCCTACAGCTCTGAGAGGGCCGGATGATCTGCCTTCCTCTGCTTCTTCCCTGCTCCTGTCCTGCATGCACAGACACAGAGTAGAGAAGACACAGGTGCATCTTGCCCCGGTCTAACAGAGTCTGGGCACTCCCCGGCAAACCTTTTCATTCTCTTATTTTTCTCTTCCCGTTGACTTCAGAAACTCTTCCCTTGAGTCTGTGTTAAACAGCCTCACGTACTTTAAAAATATGAGCTCAGTAAGCTTGATCTCAGTTCCCTCCCTCCCCGCCCCTGAAGCCACCACTGTACACTTATCTGTAGTCACACTTGTTTCTCACTTGCCAGCTCCACTGGGTAGTTTTGAGCCCTTATCTTTCTGGAACTTTCTGCAGCACTAACATGTGCCCCTCCCCACCACTTTTTGAAACTTTACTCTGTTGAGCTCATGTTTCTCTGCCTGCCCTTTAAAGATGGGGCTCTGAGGATCTTTGTCCTTAGCTCACAACTGTGTGTATTCTGCAGACTCCCTGTGGATCGCCTCCCCTTGGGGGTTATTCTTGTTTCTTTTCCTAGAGCCTTTGGTGCTTAAGGATAGCTCTCACTGGGCAACTACCCAGAGAGCTTGTGGTCACCTTGACTCTGAATGCCTAAAACTATGCCAATCACTAGAGTGACATATTAAAAATGAAAAGGTGGTGCACAGCTTTAATCCCAGCACTCGGGATTTAGAGACAGGTGGATCTGTATGAATGAGTTCAAGGCCAGCCTGGGCTACAGAACAAGTTCCAGGACAGCCAGGGCTACACACACACACAGAAACCCTGTCTCAAAAAACCAGAAACAAACAAACAGGAAAATCTCATTGTGTCCCACCTGCTTCAGCCCTTTAGTAGGTCCTCATTGTCACACAGTCATGCCAGGCCAGTAAAAAGCCGGCAGGTACATCGCAGGAAAAACTAAAAAACAGAACACTCAAAAACATGCTTTGGCTGGCATGATAGTGCAGATCTGTAATCTGGGCGTGATGTGCAGCACTCAGGAGGGAGGTGGAGGTAGAAGGATCAGCCTACATAGTGAAACCTTCTCAAAACAAAATTTCAGATGACTGAGCCATGTAAATTGAGAGGACTTGCAATGTGGGGTGAGCACAGATGGTTCAGGAAGTCATCTTGGGGTTGGTGAGCATGATATAAGCAAGACAGACATGGAAGGCAGCTGAGGACCAGCTGGCTCAAGCTAGCTCTGAAACAGGTTGGTTAGACAGGAGCAAATATCATTCATTCCAAAAAAACCTAATGGATAGACCGAACCTGGAACAGTAGAACCAAGACTGAGGGGAGAATCCATCCTTGGAATTAAAAAAATACATATATATAACATACATATATATTGTCTGGGTGTGGTAGTGCCCATAATCCCAGCACTTGGGAGACAGAGGCAGGTAGATGTCTATCAGGCCAGCCTTGTCTATATAACGAGTTCCCAGTCAGCCAGGGATAAAATGAGACACTGTCTCAAAAATATTTTTAATTAAAAAATAATACATCAGCCGGGCGGTGGTGGCGCACGCCTTTAATCCCAGCACTCGGGAGGCAGAGCCAGGCGGATCCCTGTGAGTTCGAGGCCAGCCTGGGCTACCATGTGAGTCCCAGGAAAGGCGCAAAGCTACACAGAGAAACCCTGTCTCGAAAAACCAAAAAAAAAAAAAAAAAAAAAAAATAATACATCACATATATTTTATCATATTATTGGAAATTTCAAGCAGATAGGACTTAAAACATATCAAAGCAAGTTTTCAGAGTTTGTTTGGAAAATATATATGTGTTCTTCCACTCTGCCACTCTGCTCTTGAGGTCCTTTGATAGGGGACAATGACTAAATGAGGCTCACTCCGGGGACGTGGTTTATGAGTGCCTCTGCGGGAACTCAGGCCCTTACGCTAAACAACACGTGTTTCCCTCTCTGCTGCCAGGTAATCCAGCCGTATTGGGACCAGGAAGCATTATTCCCAAGCCCTGGCTCTCTGTCACCTGACACTTCCACATACTTGTCTGGGGCTGAAGAAGCCCAGACACATGGCACGATGTGTCTGCTAGCTTTGTCGTTCTTCTCTGTCCCCATAGTCCACTGAAGCTTTGGAGTTCATGAAGCGGGACCTGACGGAGTTTACCCAGGTGGTCCAGCATGACACGGCCTGCACCATAGCAGCTACAGCCGGAGTGGTCAAGGAGAAGCTGGCTGTGAGTACTCCCCGCCGTGAGTGCCACCCCAGTCTGGCCTGCCCTGATCCTGGTGGGGACCCCCAGCTTTTCCCTCATTAGGTGATTGTTTTTCCTGCCACCTAGAAGGCGTTATGTGTCAAGCAAATAAGCTATAGATGGGTAGTTTTCCCATGTCTATATTGTTTTCATGAATGTTTTTCATTAGCAAAATAATGCATTGTAGAAAATGCAGGTAAACAAATGTGTGGTGTATGTGTGTGTAAAAGAAAAGTCCAGCCGGGCGGTGGTGGCGCACGCCTTTAATCCCAGCACTCGGGAGGCAGAGCCAGGCGGATCTCTGTGAGTTCCAGGAAAGGCGCAAAGCTATACAGAGAGACCCTGTCTCGAAAAACCAAAAAAAAAAAAAAAGAAAAGTCCAACCGAGAGATACCCAAATCCCTTCCCATAAAGGTAACTATAGTTAATTTTTTTAAAAGATTTATTTATTTATTATGTATACAGTGTTCTGTTTGCATGTGTCCCTGCAGGCCAGAAGAGGGCGCCAGATCTCATTACAGATGGTTGTGAGCCACCATGTGGTGCTGGGAATTGAACTCAGGACCTCTGGAAGAGCAGCCGGTGCTCTTAACCTCTGAGCCATCTCTCCAGCCCCAACTATAGTTAATTTAACTATTGTTAAATTGTTAATACACTCCTATGTATACTTTCTTTAAAATAAACATACAAACAAACAAACAAACAAACCAAAAAACTAGCCAGGCAGGGGTGGTACATGCCTTTAGTCCCAGCACTCAGGAGGCAGAGGCAGGTGGATCTGAGTTCAAGGCCAGCCTGGTCTACAGAGTGAGTTCTAGGATAGCTAGGGCTACACAGAGAGACCTTGTTTAAAAAAACCAAAACATAAAACCTGGGGCCAACTGAATATAATTTTGAAAATAAATTGCGTGCACGTGTGTGTGTGTGTGTGTGTGTGTGTGTGTGTGTGTGTGTGTGTGTGTGTATGTGTGTGTTGGTGGTTTTGAGACCTCGTCTCGCTACATGGCTCAGTCTGGTCTCAAACACATAGCAATCCTTCTTCCTCAGCTTTCCAAATACTGGAACTATGAGTATGATCCACCATTCCTGACTAACATACTGACTTTTTTTGTTGTTGTTGTTTTGGTCTTTTTTTGAGACAGGGTTTCTCTGTATAACAGCCCAGGCTGACCTCGATCTCACAAAGATCCTCCTGCCTCTGCCTCCTGGTGTTGGGATTAAAGGCGTGTGGCACCACCGCCTGGCTACATACTGGCTTTTATATACAGTTTTTCCATTAGTCTTGAAACAAACTAGTTTCCTCATTTGATGTCTAGCTACCTCAGTCATCCTGAGATTAGTAGAGGTTATGTTATAACAAATACATTTTGAGTTGGGTCTGATAGCATGTAACTGTTTTCCCTATACAAGAGGCTGAGGCAGATCTTTGAACCTAGACATTCGGATCAGCCTGGGCAGCATAAATTGAAGCCCCCTCTCATAAAAGAGAAAAGGAAGAGAAGGAAGGGAGGAGAAGGCAAAAGAGGTTAAGAATGGAAACAGGAAAAGAAAGAAGACAGTTTAGGTGTTTTCTCTGCCAGGCTTACTTTATTGAGTGTATAAGATCCTTCTTGTGAGCCGGGAGGCGGTGGCGCACACCTTTAATCCTAACGCTTGGGAGGCAGAGGCAGGCGGATCTCTGTGAGTTCAAGGTCAGCCTGGTCTACAGAGTGAGTTCCAGAACAGGCACCAAAACTACACAGAGAAACCCTGTCTTGAAAAACAAAACAAAACAAAATGAACAAACAAACAAAATCCTTCTTGTTTACTGTAGCTATTAATAATCACAAATGACAAATTGGGTGTGGTGGCACATGCCTGTGATCTTAGCACTCAGGAGACTGAGGCATGAGGTTTGAGCATTCAAGACCAGACTGAGCTATGAAGCAAGACGGTTTCTGAAATCCTGTCCAAAAGTATGAATGACAAGTTGTAACTTGATTGACTACTGTGAGTCTAGCTGGTAGCAAGCATCACTTATTTCATTGGTTTATTTTTTTTCCATTCAACAAATATGATTGTATACTTATGGTAACATGTGTTCCAGGCACTATGGTAGACTCTAGGTTGCAAATGGCTAGGCAGCTCAGTCAAGAATAAATATTACTAGGGAGGGGCTGGAGAGATGACTCATCCAGAGAACCTAAGTTCTATCCCCAACACCCACATCAGACAGCTCACAACCACCTTAACTCCAATTCCAGGGGATTCAGTGCCCTCTTCTGGAGAGGGCACCTGCTCACATGCACGCACGCGCACACGCATGTGCTCACACACACAATTTATTATTTTTTAAACAGAGATAAAACCAGTACACACCTGTAATCCTAACACTTGGCAGGTTGAGGCTGGAAGGTTTTTAATTTTAGGTCAGGCTTGGTCACATAACAAGTTTTAGGTCTGCCTGGGCTACAAGCAGGATTCTGTCTCAAAAAACAAAATCAGTACTACATTTTGTATGAGATTTTTGGAGTCTGGCCTGCCTCTCAGCTCACCATCCATGCCAAGCAGAGGGCATACTGACCCATGATGCACTGTTGGTGCCTCCAGAAGGTTCATTTGCAAGCCGCCTACTATCTCCTGGCAAGCCAAGGCTGTCTGTCCTTATCCTGCTTATTTATATCCCCAGCGTCTTTACAGAATATTCTACGTCCTTAGCAGTAATGAAAGAAAGGTGCAGTATCACAACACTGCTCTCTGTTTATGTCAGGTGTCATTCCTGTCCTGTTCATCCACATTTCACAAAGACAGAGAAGATTCTGGTCTCATAGTCCACCAGTAATAGACATGGGATTCAAAACCACCACTCATCCCAGGCCCTCTTTCCTACTATAATGACATGGATCTTCTTTTGACGTGTATGTGTGTGTGTGTGTGTGTCAATGTGTACGCACACGTGCATACATATTCATGTGGGTTTGAAAATATGTGTGGTTCACATGATTGTGTGGTTCTCATGCATCTAGAAGCCCAAGGACAACCTCAGGGATTGGGTACTCACCACCTTGTTTCTTGAGATAGTCTCTCACTGGGCCTGAAGCCTGTTGGTTAGGTTAGACCAGCAGCCCCAGGGATCTATCTGTCTTTGCCTCTCTAGCTCTGTCAGCACACCGGGCTTGTTACGTGAGTGTGTAGGATTGCACCAGGTCCTCATGCTTACACAGTAGGGACCTCTTCTAACTGAGCCGCCTCCCTAGCCCTACTGCCAGGTTCTGGTCAGCCTGGTGTGCCTTGACGTTTTGATGGAACAACCAGTGGAAGCTCTCCTCAGGCCTAGCTTGGCCCTGTTCAACATCCCCAGCTGGGACTAGAGGGCTCTACCTACCTCCTCCAGTCTGAGATGCGGAGAGGGATTTTAAGCATGTCTTGGATCCTCGTACATAGTACTCCTCTCTCCCAGTACTGCTTCACCTTCTAAACCCCAGATTGCATTCTGCTCCTAGGGACACTGTCTTCCTTTGGTTTTCTCTGCAGACGGAAGGCTCCTCGGGGGCAACAGAAAAAATGAAGAAGGGTTTATCTGACTTCTTAGGGGTGATCTCAGACACCTTTGCCCCCTCGGCAGACAAAACCATCGACTGTGATGTCATCACCCTGATGGGCACACCCTCTGGCACAGCCGAGCCATATGACGGCACCAAGGTATTCACTGACAGCCTCTGCTAGCAATTCGAAGCTTTATCTACCAGCCTTCTATACCAAAGGAATATGTGTTCAGGCTAAAAATTTAGACAAATTTGTATAATTGGAGAACATCAGTAAAAAGGCCAGTGGTGGTGGTAGTAGTAGTAGTAGTAGTAGTAGTAGTAGTAGTGGTGCACTCCTTTAATCCCAGCACTCAGGAGGCAGAGCCAGGCAGATCTGAGTTCAAGGCCAGCCTGGTCTACAGAGTGAGTTCCAGGACAGCCAGGACTGTTTCACAGAGAAACCCTGTCTCGAAAAACCTAAATAAACTAAATAATAATAATAAAAAATTTCTTGCAAGTGAGTATAAATAGCATAATTTGTTCAATCACTTTCTGGTATTGTACATTTGGATTCTTTTCAGCTTTCAACCATAGTAAGGACACTGAGAAGAACATCTTTGGGGCATAATTTGTTTCATATTTGGGTTCTTTTTTTTTTTTTTTTTTTTTTGTTTTTTCAAGACAAGGTTTCTCTGTGTAGCTTTGTGCCTTTCCTGGAACTCGCTTGGGAGACCAGTCTGGCCTCGAACTCACAGAGATCTGCCTGCCTCCATATTTGGTTTCTTTAAGACTAATTTCCACCAAGTGGTGGTGGCGGCGGCGGCGGCACGCCTTTAATCCCAGCATTTAGGAGGCAGAGGCAGGCAGATCTCTGTGAGTTCAAGGTCAACCTGGTCTACAGAGTGAGTTCCAGGACAGCCAGGGATGTTACACAGGGAAACCCTGTGGGGGGGAGGGGGGGGACACAGACACACGACGACACTGACTAATTTCCACTGGAAATAAACACACCAGTCAGAACCCATGAACAGCAACTAGAGCAGCGTGTTAGTGCCTCTGCTCCCATTTCATGGTCAGTCTCTGGAGTTCAAGGGTCACATCATGGCAGCCAGGTCTTTGTTGCATCTTACCTCGCTGGATTGCCGTTCCAAACTTGCGTTACTGGCACTATTTACTACCATGTGCCAGAATTTTGAGATCTTAAATGGTAAGAGTCTAAGTGATCACAGTGACTCATCATTAAAACTCAGTTGCTGAAGTTCCCATGCTGACAGCCCAGCTCTGGATGGGCTGAGGAAGGAGGGCCTTTCTGTTTGTCCGCTGAAGTTGGACTTCCTGGGGCCCTAGTGGAGCAGAGCTTTACAGGGCTTTTGGTAGAGTGGCTCTGAGATTCGCTTTTTCTTTTCTCTTTGGCTGAGCCTAACTCCGTTCCCTGCCATGTTGGCTTTATACATGCTAAGCAAGGGTTCCACCACAGAATCACATCCCAGTGCAAGTTATTATTAATGGGATTGTTATCATCATCATCATCATCATCATTATTATTATTTGGTTTATTAAGACAGGGTTTCTCCGTGTAGCACTGGCTGTCCTGGAACTCAGTCTTTAGACCAGGCTGGCCTCAAACTCAAGAGATCTACCTGCTTCTGTCTTTGCTGGGATTAAAAGTATGCACCACCATGCCTGGTTATTGTTGATGGATTTTTTGTTTTGTTTTGGTTTGGTTTTGGGTTTTCAAAACAAGGTTTCTCTGTGTAGCCCTGCCTGCCCTGAAACTCATTTTGTAGACCAGTCTGGCCTCAAACTCGGAGATCTGCCTACCTTTGCCTCAAAAGTGCTGGAATTAAAGGTGTGTGCTACCACTGCCCAGCATTGTTACTTGATTTTTTTTAAAGTATTTATTTTGAGATATAACCTCACTATATAGTCCTGGTTGGCCTGAAACTCAGTATGTAGATCAGGCTGGCCCTAAAATTACAGAGATCAGCCTGCCTCTGCTTCTCAAATGCTGGGATTAATAAAGAATTGTATTACCATGCTCAGCCTTGTTGGATTTTAATTTGGGAATAATTACATTATCTCAGATTTTGCCCTTAAGTTTGGACTTTATTAACGTAATTGTGTTTGACATTTTTAAAATTTCACATATTCCAGAAGTTTTACATTTAATTTTATAACCTGCTTACTGTGTTTTCTTAGTTCTCAGGGTTGGAATATTGGAGAAGAGAATATTTTTCTGAGGGCCTTAGTCTTGGGGACTAGCTGAATGCCACTGTGATCATTAATAAGTGCCCTATGGATTTGGCAACCAACTAGGGGAAGCTGGGTTGTAGCTGATTTGATACTATGCACAGAGCAGTTTTCTCTGCATCTCTCTTCTCTGTCGCTTACAGGCTCGTCTCTACAGTCTGCAGTCAGATCCGGCAACGTACTGCAACGAACCGGATGGTGAGGGGTAGCAGAGGGGGTGAGCTTGTGGGGCAGGTAGATGGGAAGATGTAGACTGTAGGTTCTCTGTTCTAGATGGCACAGGCCAGGTAGCCCGATGTACTGGGAACAGAGTAGGACCTGTATTACCTTATAATCTATGCAGTAGGTTATTGGTCCCTTTCGTCCCTGAACCTCAAGTATTTTAACCTGAACTCTGTCTCTTGAAGAGGCTTTGCTCTTACAGGCCCTTGTCCTCTCTGTCCAGCTGTCTGCCATCCCTGCTGTCCCTCCCCCCTTTTGGGTTCCTGTCCATTATGCCCCAAGCTAGAAACTAGAGACCGGAAATGAGGTAAGCCTCCAAGCTGCCCATTCCTTCAGAACCAGGCTGCAGAGAGAGCAGATGGAGACAAGGGATCAAGCGGAGGTGGGGGTGGGGGAATCCTTCTGCAGCATGGTGGGCACCCAGCTATCTTAGCCCATTGAGCCTAGAAGCAATGTTTAGGAGTGGAAGGTTATTCAGGCAAGGGCAGGAGTGTGTTTAAAAATCCATAAAGAACAGGGAGCTCGTGTGGCGACACAAAGTCCATGAGGAGGTAAAGGTGGCGGCCAGGGAGCTGGGGGGAGGGCATTGTGTGTCGGAAGCAGCAGCTGGTGTTTGGTCAGGAAGGACTTTTCTTTAGTCAGAGAGAGAGGCCTTTGAAAGTTTGTTGACAGGCAGGTACAGTAGCATACTCCTAAAATACCAGCTACCTGGAGGCTGAAGCAGGAGAATTGAAAGATTGGGACTAGGCTGGGCTATATAATGAGTTCAGAGCCAACTTGGGCAATTTAGCAAAACCTTGTAACAAAGTAAAAACAAAAAGACTTAGGATATGTTTGCCTAGCATACACAAGGTGCTAGGTTCAATCTCCAATACCAGAAAAGTTAAAAAGGAAACAACTAGTCAAAATGATGAGCCCTTTCTCTATAAAATTGTATGTTTAAGGCCAGGCATAGTGGTGCATGCCTTTATTAATACCATGACTTGGATGACAGAGGCGGGCAGATCCCTAGGAGTTTGAGGCTAGCATGGTCTATATAGCAAGTTCCAGGCCAGCCAGGGCCATGTAGTGAGACGCTGGCCCAAAAAACAAAGTCAAAAACATACACACACACACACACACACACACACACACACACACACACACACACGTGTATATGTGTGTGTTTACAAGTGTGGGGATTCTTGGATCTTTGAAGATTTTCTGTGGACCCTAGCTTTAAAAGCTCACATTGTAGAGGACTATTGAAGAGTTTGGAGGCCCAAAGTGATCACGTTTTGCATTTTGTAAAGTAGCCCGTGAGGCTATGTTGTAAAGGATGAGACAAAGATGGGAAAGTGATGTTGGGATGCCCAGGGGTCCCCATGTCAGAGGTGAGGATGGAGAGGAAAGTATGCGACAAGAGCCTGAAGAAGGAGAATCAGGACAGGGAGGTCAGGAAGGAGCTGGATGTCTTCTGGTTTCTTGCGGTAGCCAAGTGGGGACAGACATGAGCTGGTGTCATGAGGACAGTTGAATCTGGGGCCCAGGGTGGGTTCTGGGTTACAAAGAAAGAGGAGTTGTCAGAAGAGGCCACAGTGATTGAGGGGAGACTCACGAGAAAAAGCGAAGAGAGGAAAAGGAGGAGCCCTGGCGGACCTGGAAAAAAATAAACCAGAGAGGGAGGAAAGGGACCAAAGGGGAGGAGGGCAGAGGCTCCTGTCTCATGGCCGAGGCAGGACAGAGACACAGCCCTTGGCTCTGACGGGAAGCTGTTTCAGTGGCCAGTGCAGAGGGCTGAGGTGGCAGCGGAGCTAGGAGACCTTGGAGACTGGCCCTTTCTAGAGATCCTGGTTTTGGAAGAACCCACCCAACCCTTCACCTTGCCTGACTCTTCCCCCTTGGATAAAATGGCTTTGGAAACAACCCTCAAGCTCTCTTTACTGTTCAAGTCCAGGCTTAAGTGTTTTCTCTAGTCCTAGTGTTCTTTCCCTAGACACAGGGAACTGACCGTCAGCGTCTGTCCCTTTGCAGGGCCCCCGGAATTGTTTGACGCCTGGCTTTCCCAGTTCTGCTTGGAGGAGAAGAAGGGGGAGATCTCAGAGCTCCTTGTAGACAGCCCCTCCATCCGGGCCCTCTACACCAAGATGGTAAGGGCCCTACCAGCAGGACCTCAGCTGGCTCCAAGCCTGCGGTGTTGGAAAGTGGGAGGGACATGTGTAGTGGGAACCCTGGAGAGCCAGATGGGCCATGTACTGAGCCAAGAAACTGCCAGGAAGAGGCTGATTTGCCAGGCTTCTGGCAGTCAGAATGGTGAGAAATGGAAAGACCAGCAAAGTCTTACGGCAGTTCTGTTCTCCTTCCTTGGCCAAGCTGGGTGCAGAAGTGGGTCTGGCTGAATTAAAGTGGGGTGGAAGGGCTTTGACGATTCTGTAAAGCCTCTTCCTGTGTCTGTACTCTAGAGTGGCTGGGAACAGACTAATTAGGACTCTACACATCATTCCCAGATTTTCACCTCCATTTCCTCCTCCAGGTTCCAGCGGCTGTTTCCCATTCAGAATTCTGGCACCGGTACTTCTATAAAGTCCACCAACTTGAACAGGTATGCTGGTCCACCTTGGGAAGACCCCTGACTCAGCCCTGGGGGAAGCAGGCTGGAAAGAAGGAGTTGGAGACTGTAGTCTTTTCTGGGGGTGCCAAGAGTTCTAGGGTCAGGATCAGGGCCTGAGAGGAGGGTGCCCTAGCCTCCTGGTCATTACTCTCCCACACTCAGGAGCAGGCCCGGAGGGACGCCCTGAAGCAGCGGGCTGACCAAAGCATTTCTGAGGAGCCTGGCTGGGAAGAGGAAGAAGGTAAGAGGCCTTGAAATGAGATGGGCAGGTGACAAGCTTGTCTGTGGTACTCTAGAAGGCCTGAAAAGACATGGCATCCCTGGAAAAGTAGGAAATGGGTACAATGTATGTACTAAGCAGTCAACTCTGACAAGGGGCTGTCATACAGGGCTCATGGAACCTAGAGTTTGGCTACAGAAATGTGCCAGTTGGAACAGACTGTCACGTTACACATGTACCTGATGTTACATAGTTATTGAGGAGCACACTGAAAATCTAGATTCCCTTCCCCCACCTCCTTCTACATAAGACTATAGGATTGTGGCTCCAGTGCCTGGTACTTAAGAGGCAGAGGAAGACAGATGTCTATGAGTTCAAGGCCAGCCTGGTCTACATAGTGAGTTCTAGGTCAGCCAGGGCTACATAGCAAAACTCTATCTCAAAATAAAATAAAGACAAGACTGTAGATCAGGATGCGTTAAATACTTATACTGTATGTCCAACCTCCACTAAGAGCTTAATGTGTGGGTAGCCCTTAGCAGAAGCCAGGGTCCCTTCTCAACAATTAGGTAGCAAGTTGAAGTAACAAGTACTGGCTTGCATAGGATGGAACAGTCTGGGCTGAACCCAGAGCAGCCCCACTTCCAGGCCTTGTCTTTCAATGTCTTCCATTGTCTCAGGCTGTGTTGCTAGCTGTCCAGCTTGACCTCTGGATAGGTGAGACTGACTAGCAGGGAATGTGCTGGGGTAGCACTGAGGGACACAGGCTAGTCTTCATTGTAGTAAAAAGGTCAGGATGTGCACATTCCAAGATTGTCTTGGGGCTGACTGGGTTACACTCCCCCTTTTCCTACCTTTCTCTCTGTAGAGGAGCTTGAAGGCATTGCACCGTCTCCAAAAGAGGCAAAGATTCCAAAAGAGACCAAAACCTCCACATCCCCTGAAGATGGGCCTGGCCCCCAGAGCCCTCGTGAAGAGACTCCAGTGGAGCCCCCTGCAGAGGTGACCCCATCAGAGAGCAGTGAGAGTATCTCCCTTGTGACACAGATTGCCAACCCTGCTGCTGCACCTGAGGCACCAGTACTGCCCAAAGACCTGTCCCAAAAGCTACTTGAGGCATCTTTGGAAGAACAAAGTCTGGCTGAGGATGAGGGTGAAACAGGACCTCCACCCCCAGTTCCCTCCAAGCCTCTCACCCCTGCAGGCCGAGCCAGTGGCCCAGAGCCCAGGCCGCCAGCCAGAGTAGAGACCCTGAGAGAGGAGGTGCCCACAGACTTACGAGTGTTCGAGCTGAACTCAGACAGTGGGAAGTCTACACCCTCCAACAATGGCAAGAAAGGTAGGTCTGGAGGCCTGGGTACAGTGGGCTGTATGAGCAGGGCAAGCGAATGAGGCCACCATGTCTGCCGATGTTATAGCTGTGTCCTCGGTCAGGATCCTAGGAGCAGACAGACTTCACTGGTGATAACGGGGGAGAGCTGTGTATCTATTAGCTTACTTTATTAGCTGACATTTACATGGTCTTTGAGGGATGCATTTGGAAATTGTTGAGGTCTTTTTGTTTGGCTTGGTTTTGACTTTGTTGTTTTATTTTTATGTTTTATCTGTGTGCTCCATCTACGTGCAGTGTGTCTTTTTTATTTATTTTTTACTTTGTATAGATTGTGTTTTTCCTGCATGTATGTCTGGGTGAGGGTGTTGGGTCGTCTGGAACTGGAGTTATAGACAACTGTGAGCCGTTACATGGATGATGGGAATTGAACCTGGGTCCTTTGGTGGAGCAGTCAGTGCTCTTAACCACCATACAGTATGTCTTTGTTAGAGCTTCTGTTGCTGTGAAGAGACAGACACCCTGACCACGACAACTCTCATAAAGGAAACATTTAATGGGGGTGGCTCCCTTACAGTTCAGAATTCAGTCCATTGTCATCACGGTAGGAAGCATGGCAGTGTGCAGGCAGATACAGTGCTGGCTACATCTTGATTAGCAGGCCACAGGAAGTTGACTGAGACACTGGGCAGTATCCTGACCATAGGAAACATCAAAGCCCACTCCCACAGTGACACACTTCCTGAACAAGGCCATGCCTACTCCAACAAAACCACACCTCCTAATAGTGCCACTCCCTATGAGATTATGGGGGCCAGTTGTATCCAACCACCACACAGAGTCCAGGAGAAGGCATTGGATCTCCCCTGGGACTGAAGTTACAGGCAGTTGTGAGCCACCATGTAGGTGCTGAGAATCAAACCCAGGTCCTCTAAGTAACCAGTGCTCTCAACTTCTGAGCTATGTCTCAAGCTCCTGGCTTTGGCTTTCTATGACAGGACCTCACTATATAGTTCAGGCTGGCCTTAAACTATGTTGCCTAGGCTAGCCTTTAACTCTCGGATCCTTAGCTTCCCAAGTGGTGGAGTTATAGGAATGAATCATCGCCATGCCCAACATGGTAGGGTTCTTAAAATCAACAAAACTAAGTTAATGGGAGGCCCTGTACTAAATGTCCCGTGATTTTGATCCCTTTTCTCGGGTCCATAGTATTTTTTTTTAATTTTTTTATTTTTAATTTTTTGTTGTTGTTGTTGTTGTTTTGTTTTTCGAGACAGGGTTTCTCTTCACAGTTTTGGTGCCTATCCTGGATCTCGCTTTGTAGACCAGACTGGCCTCGAACTCACAGAGATCTGTCTGGCTCTGCTGGGATTAAAAGCCTGTGCCACCACCACCCGACATCGGGTCCATATTATTATCTTCATTTTACAGATGAGAAAAATGTTGTCTAGAAATGTTAATTAACTTTTTCAAATTAAGATGACTGTGAAGGGCAAAGCCTAGCTTCAGACCCAGGTCTGTGTCTGCCTTGAGTCCATGATCATGCCCTTACCATACACTTGGCCCATTTCTAGTCTTTTAAACAATTCAGCTTTGCCCCTATTGGGGATCCCTATGTGTTGTTCCAAGTCTTCTTTGTCGTGGATCCCTGGGAAAGTCAGCTTCTCCAAGCTTCGTTATGAACCATGGAGACAAACCGTGGACCCTCGGGTGAGCCACCTTCGACAGCAGGGCCCTAGCTGTATCTGTGTAATGGAGTCTTAGACTGGAGACTTCTCAACTCCAGGAATTCAAGGCAAAGGTCCAACTGTCGGCTTTCTGTGTCTCCCAAGATCCTGCTGCAGATTGTCACCCCTTGACAGACATGCTGCCGTAAAGCTTGCCCCTCAGGTGAGGTCTGGCCTGCAGCATGATGACAGTTAGCTGCGGGAGCTAGTACATGGCTCACCACAGCCCCACCCTGCTCCCTGACGGAAACTTCCAGGTTTCCAGTCTCTAACACAGTGCTTCTGTTAGGCTTTGTTTAGTGAGGTCATCCATTGAGCTCCTGCCTGCTCTTTATGAGACATTGAGGGGGGTGGGGCCGCAGGGACAGTCTTTGTGATGAAACCTGAGCAGTATGGGACAGATTTGATACTGGAGGCATTCAGAGAAAGGAGGACTCTCTGAGCGTCAGCAGGGATTCATCAAGGAGACAGAGGTGGAGAGTTGGGGCAGGTGCTTGAGGGGACGTGTTGAAGGGGATGTGACTAAAGCCCCCTTCCCATACTTCTCCTGGGTAAGGGAGACACAGAATAGTGGGAAAATTGGTTTTCTTTTGTTTTGTTTGTTTTTTTTTGGAGACTGAGTCTCATTGTGTACTCCTGACTGGCCTGGAGCTGACTATATAGTCCAGGCTGTCCTGAAATTTACAGAGATCCATCTGCCTCTTCCTCCCAAGTGCTAGGATTAAAAGTGTGTGCCACCACGCCCAGTCTGAGCGGGTTCTTAAATAGCAATTGAGAACTTAATATCTTAAGCTGGACTCGGCTGCAGAGCAGAGACTGGGCTCTGGGATAAACTCCAGCTGCGCTCAGAAGCCATGGAACTTCAGAAAAGTTACTACTCTGCTCTGAGCATCTGCTTTCTCTTCCAGAAATGGAAATGGTTTAGATAGCCCTCAATCAGAGGAGCTACTTCGGTAGAGCCCTGCTTTGGGGAAATGGTGGTGGCTATCACAGAATGCTTCTATTGCTGTGGTAAACACCATGACCAAAAGCAACTTGGTGAGGGAGGTTTTATTTCATCTTCTATGTCCAGGTAACCGTTCGTCACTGACTCCAGGGCAGGAGCTCAAGGCAGGAACCTGGAGGCAGGAGCTGATACACAGGCTATGGAGGAGTACTGCTCATTGGCCTGCTCAGCCTGCTTTCTTATTTACCCAAGGCCCACCTTCCTAGGGTATCCCCATCCATAGTGGGCTAAGCCCTCCCACATCAATCATCAGTCAAGAAAATGTCCACAGAATGGCCAGTGTCAATGAGGCTGTTACTCCATTGAGGTTCCCTCTTCCTAGATGACCCTGACTTTAGCTGTATCAAGTTGACCAACCAACCAACAAACAAACCTAACCAACATAGTGATAATGAAAAGTAAGCTTCTCTGAGCATTTTCTGCCTCTAGACCTGTGCTAAGCACTGGATATGCCTTTCACTAGACTCTCACAGAGCCCTCCCACATCTGTGCAGGTCCCTATTTTCCTACTGGTAAAGTCTACAAAGGTGGAAAGGTGGCTCAGCAGTTAAGAACACTTGCTGTGGACAGATACGTGTAGATAGACATAAAAGTAATTTAAAAATTAAAAAGCCACTTGGCCCCTGAACTCAGCAGGAAGATCACTTTGAACACTGTGAAATAGTCTATAGGAACGTGGAAGAGTATGCAGGAGGCTGGATAGGAGTGGAATGGCCACCTTTGAGGTTGTGGTCATGGAGAGGTTGCTTCTTTTTTCTTTTTTTTCTTTTGTTTTGTTTTTCGAGACAGGGTTTCTCTGTGTAGTTTTGGGGCCTGTCCTGCATCTTGCTCTGTAGACCAGGCTGGCCTCGAACTCACAGAGATCCCCCTGGCCCTGCTTTTTGAGTGCTGGGATCAAAAGCGTACACCACTACTGCCCAGCTTCCCCCTCCTTTTTTGAAGATTTATTTTAGTCTTGTTTATGCTTGTGTGTATTCAAGTGCTGTGGCACACATACATACATACAGGTAAAATATTCATATACATAAAGTATGTGAATAAATGAATAGATATGAATAAATCTTTAAAAAATTACTAAGGTTTGTGAGGATGGAGAGGTGTCTCAGCAGTTAAGAGTACATACCGCTCTTGCAGAGGATCTGGGTTCAGTTCCTAGCACTCACATCTCAGGAGGATTATGCTGTCTGTAAGTCCAGGGATCTGGTGTCCTCCTCTGGTTTTTGTGAGTAACTGCAACCACAGGCATAAACCCACACACAGACACACACAAATACATGATTAAATATATATCTGGCGGGGTGGTGGTGGTGGTGGTGGTGGTGGTGATGGTGGTGGTGGCCGTGGTGGCCCACACACCTTTAATCCCAGCTCTCGGGAAGCAGAGGCAGGTGGATCTCTGTGAGTTGGAGGATAGCCTGGCCTACAGAGTGAGTTCTAGGACAGGCTCCAAAGCTATACAGAGAAACCCTGTCTCAAAAAACCAACCAAACAAACAAATACATAAATAAATAAATCTATCTGTAGGGCAGGCATAGTAGCGCATGCCTTTAATCCCAGCACTCAGGAGCAAAGGCAGGCAGATCTCTGTGAGTTCCAGGCCAGGCTGGTCTACAGAACAAGCTCTAGGACAGCCAAGGCTACACAGAGATACCCTGTCTTGAAGAAAAAAAAAAGTAATAAAATAATAACTCTGAAAAATTAAAATTATGATCCCTGATACTCAAAAGTTATCCTCTGGCCTACACACATATACATACACAGACTTACAAAGAATTACAGTTCCGTTTGGGAATGGGCTGCAAAGCAGTGATAAGAAAAGTAATAATTGGAGGCTGTACAGAGTTGACATTATTTAGGAAATAATACTAATGGTCTTGACCGTTCTGCTGTGCACACTTCCACACACTTAGCCTGGAGATATGATACTCCCTAAGACACGTGTGAGGGGAAGCCAGGGTCTGGTACTAGACTAGAACAATGGACGTAGTATAGAGAGGTGGGGAAAGGTTCTGTGTGGGATGGTACTAGAAATTGAACCCAGGACTTCACAAATGCTAGATACTGTTTTTTTAAGATTTACTTATTTTATATATATAAGTGCGTGCTCTATCTGCATGTACAAATTTATGCCAGAAGAGGACACCAGATCTCATTACAGATGGCTATGAGCCACCATATGGGTGCTGGGAATTGAACTCAGGACCTCTGGAAGAGCAGCCAATACTCTTAACCTCTGAGCCATCTCTCTAGACCTGTAGATACTATTTTTGAGACATGGTCTCATCCAGGTTATCGTCAAACTTGCCAAATAGCTGAGGATAACCTTGAACGTCTGGTCCTTCTGCTTCTACCTGCTTCCCAAATGCTGGGATTACAGGTGTGTGACACCGTGACCAGTTTACACAGTGCGGGAGGCCAACCGTGCACACTAGGCAAGCATTGAATTGACTGAGCTGTGTCCCCACTCCTCTTGTTTTGTTTGAAGAAAAGGTCTCAAGTCAGGTAGTGGTGATGCAACCCCCCCCTTAATCCCAGCAGAATGAGTTCTAGGACAGACAGGGCTACACAGAGAAACCTTGTCTCAAAAAAAATGAACAGCAAAAAAGAGGGTCTCATACAGCCCAGGCTGGCCTTTAACTTTTTAAGATTTTGGTTTTTTGTTTTTTATTTTTGTTTTTCAAAACAGGGTTTCTTTGGGTAGTCCTGGCTGTCCTGGAACTCATTCTGTGTAGAAGAGGCTGGCCTCCCAAGTGCTGGGATTAAAGGCATGTGCCACCACCCCAGCCTTATGATTTGTGTAAATTTTTTTTTTTTTAGATTTATTTATATTTTATGTGTGTGTTTGCCTGCAAGTATGTCTGTGTACCACATCTATGCCTGGTGCCTGCAGAGGCCAGAATAGTGCCTTGGATTCCCTGAAACTGAATTTATAGATAGATATGAGCTGCTATGTGGGTGCTGGGATCTGAACCCAGATCCTCTGCAAGAGCAGCAAGTGCTCTTAACTGCTGAGCCCTTGGTTTATTATTATTATTATATTATTATTATTATTATTATTATTATTATATTTTTGATTGTGTGTGTGTGTATGTCCATGAATGCATGTAGCTGTAGAGGCCAGAAGAGGGTGTCAGATCCTCTAGAGCCCTTTGACATGAGTACTAGGAAATGAACTGAGGTCCTCAGCAAAAGCAGTATGCATTCTTAATTGCTCAGCCATCGCTACAGCCTGAGCCTTGCTTGAACTCTTTGTTGGTCCTCATGCCTCTGCCTCTCAAGTGCTAGGATTGCAAGTGTGTGTCAGCACACTTCCATGAATGTATCTTGTTCTTATTCATCCCTCTCCTCTGCCAGAAGGAAATCTTAAAAGGTGACGTCATATGCTAGCTGTGCTGCATAGTGGGCCTGTCTCCAAAACCCGAGGTCTGGGTATGGAGATTGTATTTGATCCCCAGGACCACCAAAATGGAGGGGGAAATGAAAAGAGTGGACACTTGGGTACTGATTCCTTTTCCCTCCTCCACCCATGCCACATCCTAGGGTGACTGGAGGCTGGATCTGTGTGCCGCAGCAGAGCTGCTCCAGATGGCACTGATCTTCAGCTCCTCTGCAGAGCAGGGAAAGGGAAGTTGGGATGAGTGTATGGCCTATAGCCCTGGGTTAAAGGCCTGCTTCACCATTACCTGTGAGACCTGTTTTTAATCTCCGTTTATCTGAGGAAGTAGAAAAGCTATTACACAAAAAAATTACACTGTGGGTGATAGTGCCTTCGGGTTAGTAATTACCTGAAAACACGGAACAGAGCAGACTCCATCATGAAGTCTCAGTGTTCTTAAACAGATCTGTCACATGCCCCTTGTGTGACAGGACAGGAAAGTGGTTCCCATCTGTGCTATGAGAGTCCTCATTCTGACCTGGATGGTGGTGGTACACACCTTTAATCCCTTTAACCCGAGAGTCCTCATTCTGTCATGTGTAAATCAGGAAGATGTGAGATGTCCCAAGTCTCAGTTGATGCATTTTCATCCTGGAAGGCTCTGCCCTAACATTTAAGCCTGAAGAGAATTTCAAGTTTAAGAGATCAAGGGAAGCCATCATGGCCACAGCCACACGAAGAGCTGGCCAGGAATCTGTCTTTTGACCCACAGGAAGCCATGCTGACAGATAAGCAGATGCATGTCCTGAAGGCACAGCGCAAGGAGACTTTCGATCCAGGATCAGAACTTGAGTCTTTGCTGTAGGTCTGCTCTGGCTTGCTTGCTGTGGGACCGCATGTAAAATTACTTAACTCTGAGATAAGACCTTTGAAGGAAATATGCCCCTACCTCTCCATTTGTTAAATACCTGCTACATTCAACATGTAATTGGCACTCGACACTCATACCTCTAATGTAAATGCCCTTGTTCCTCAAACAGCAAGCTCATTTCTTTTTAGAATTAACCAGGATATCTAACACAGAATCTTGGACTACACTGGTCTGCTGAGTAAAAACGCAGGGCAGGGAGGAATGTGTGTTCTAGTAAGCTCCTCCAGTGGTCTTTGCAAATAGGGTGGTTTGCCCTTGTTACATTTAAGACTGGATGTCACGTATCCTAGGCTAGCTTTGAACTGCATAAGTAGTTGAAGATGAACAAGAAGAGCTGAGCCTCCTGTCTCTGTCTCCCAAGGGCTGAGATAACAGGGTATGCCACCACCCCTGGTTTTTGTCTTTGTTTTCAGTGCTGGGGATTGAACCTAGGGCTTTGTACATGCTAAGGGCTTTACCAACTGAGCTACTTCCCAGACCTTTTTCTAGCGTAATTTGAATAATTTGCAGCTCAGCATAATCTTCCCAATACTACACGGTAGGTATAATGATCGCCCGGGTCTGCCGAGCTCCGGAGACCTTGTAACCACACCGCTGCTGTGATGGGGAAGAGCAGAGCAGGAAAGGCCTGTGTGCAGAGGGTGCAGTGTGTGCAGAGGGTGTATGCAGCAGGACAGCTGTCTTTGCAGTACATGTCTTACTGATAATTTGGACACATGCTTTCAGTATTGCCTAGAAGAAATACTGCCCAAGTACATTTAAAGCGGTCGTTGTACTGTAACAGAATCACACGAAGCAGCAAGTGGTAAACTTTGTCTGAGCAGGGCCAGGTCAGGAATGCTGCGAGCCCTCTGCTGAAACTGCTGAGCTCTGCTGTCACCACAAAGCATCCACAGACAGCTGTAAACAAGGGACGGGGATGTGTTCCAATTTTTTTTATTTTTTGTTTTGTTTTTTGAGACAAGTTTTCTCTGTGTAGCCCTGGCTCCCTGGAACTCGCTTTGTAGACCAGATTGGCCTCGAAATCAGAGATCCATCTGTCTCTGCCTCCTGAATGTTGGGATTAAAGGCATGAGCCACTACCATCCGCCCAAAAAAATTTTTTTGAAGACTTTTAAATTTTTTTATGTAGATACAGAGTTTCTGTCTCAAAACACCAAAAAAGGAATGTGCCACTTAAAAGATTTTATATGTATGAGTGTTTACCTGCGTGTGTATCAGTGTTCCACATGTATGTCTACTGCCCTGAGGTCAGAAGAGGATGCTGGATCCCCTGGAACTGGAGTTATGGAAGGTTGTGAACTGCCATGTGGGTGCTGGGAATTGAATCAGGTCCTCTACAAGAATAACAAGTGCTTTTAACCACTGAGTTACCTCCAGCCGTGTGCGTGCGTGCGTGCGTGCGCATATACCTGTGCACAAACAAGCTTGGGGTGAGAGAACAATTTGTGAGTTGGTTCTCTCCTTCCCATCATGTGGGTTTTGGGGATTGAACTCAGGTTGTTAGACTGGACAGTAAGCATCCACTAAGCCATTCTGCAGGCCCCTGTGTTCCATAGAAACAGTGGATTGACTTTGATCCATGGGCAATACTTGTCCAACTGCTGACTTAGATAAAAGGCCTATGAATATTAGGTATCAACTTGATGTTCTAGGCAACAGGGAGTGTCGAAAGAAAACATAATACAAATATTCCTGTCCTCTTGGAGCTTGTGTTTCTACCCTTTACTATTGGATAATAAACATAGTTGGCCCGAGTCTGTTAGGAAGTAAATGCAGTGGGAGAAAAAAGAGCAGAGTGAAGTGAAAAGGTTGGACTTAAGGTGGTAGAGTATGCCTAGCTTGTGGGAAGCCTTGGGTTTGATCCTCAGCACTGCATAAACCAAGCACAGTGGCTCACACTGTAATCCCATCACTTAGAAAGTAGAGGAATGAGGGTCTTCAGCTACGTAGTGAGCCTTGAGGCTAGTCTGGAACACTTGAGACCCTGTCTCAAAAAATTAGAAATAGAGCCGGGCGTTGGTGGCGCACGCCTTTAATCCCAGCACTCGGGAGGCAAAGGTAGGCGGATCTCTGTGAGTTCGAGGCCAGCCTGGGCTACCAAGTGAGCGCCAGGAAAGGGGCAAAGCTACACAGAAAAACCCTGTCTCGAAAAACAAAACAAAACAAAACAAAAAAATTAGAAATAGGGCTGGGGGGAGGAGGGGCTGCTGGTGGTGGCGGCGGCGGCGGCGGCAGTGCACACCTTTAATCCCAGACAGGGGCAGGCGGATCTCTGAGTTCGAGGACAGTCAGGGCTACACAGAGAAACCCTGTCTCGGAAACAAAAAATAAAAAATTATGAATAGGATAAAATAGGCTTGTCAGCTAGATGGTGGTTCGAGGCTTATAATCTCAGCACTTGAGAGGCTGAGGCAGAAGGATTATGAGTTTGTGGCCAGCCTGGGTTACATAGTAAGACCTGTTTCAAAAAAATAAGGCAGACATGATGACTCCTGCTTCTAGTCCCAGCACTGTGAAGAGGTAGGAGACTCTGCACATGCACAATGTATTTGATTCATATTCACTGCCCATTACCTCCATGAGTTAAATTAGGATTACTTACCAGAGCCTAGATAAGGAGCAATTTACGGGATCGTGGGCAATTTACCAGTACTACAGCACTAGAGAAATCTCTCTCTCTCTCTCTCTCTCTCTCCCCAGCAACTGGTCACTGTTGTAGATCCCCAGGGAGGGAGGGTGGCTCATGGACCCTTTCCCCTAGCAGTTGTTAAATTCCTATAAATCCAGGGAGGGGTTGGGCTTGCTGACATGCGCTTTTAATCCCAGCACTCAAGGGTCAGAGGCAAATGGATCTGTGAGTGTGAGGCCAGCCTGGTCTATATAGCAAAATTCTAAGACAACCAGGGCTATATAGTTGACCCTGTCTCAAAAAAAAGAAAAGCTCTCATGTACACCAGGTTGGCCTGGTTTTATGCAGTCCTGGGGACAGAACCCATGGCTTTGTGCATATAGGCCAACACTGAGCTATATCCCCAGCCTCAAGTGTGTAAGAGTGTGTGTGTGTGTGTGTGTGTGTGTGTGTGTTACTAGGGATCTAACTAGACCTTGGTTGTGTTGTGTAAGTATGTTACTACTGGGTTATATCCCTTACAAATCTAAATTTTTTGTTGTTTCCAGGATTTTTCCTTAGATTTCTATAAGAACATTGAGCCCAGTTAAAAGTGATTATTAAGAAGTATCAGCCACGCCTTTAATCCCAGCACTTGGGAGGCAGAGGCAGGCGGATCTCTGTGAGTTCGAGGCCAGCCTGGTCTACAGAGTGAGATCCAGGACAGCCAGGGCTACACAGAGAAACCCTGTCTAGGAAAAAAAAGAAGAAAAGATGTTGTATCATGTCATCTCCTTTAAAGATTTCGCACACCTATAATCCCAGCAATTGGGAGGCAGAGGCAGGCGGATCCACAGCTGTTAGTAGAGAAACCCTGTCTTGAGGAGAAAAAAAAATTGCCAGCACACGCACATGCACACACGAGTGAGGGTGCCTAGTAACCTTCTTTAGACACTCCCTCCTCGTCACACAATGCTTACAACATGTGGCTTATGATTCCAGGCTCAAGCACGGACATCAGTGAGGACTGGGAGAAGGACTTTGACTTGGACATGACAGAAGAAGAAGTGCAGATCGCACTCTCCAAAGTGGACGCCTCTGGTGAGGTAAGTAGGTCTGGTCCGCCAGGGCAGGCTAGTCCAATGATGTCAGGGTAGAAGTCCTTTCCCAATAAACCTTGCTGCCCTGATGTAACTCCCTACATCCCGCTGAGCTAATGCCTGCAGGAAGGGATGCTGCTGCTCAGTCCTAGGCTGGATGCATGAGTGAGGTTTTGTTTTTTTTTTTGGGGGGGGGGTGCTTTTTTTTTGGTTTTTTTTTCGAGACAGGATTTCTCTGTGTAGCTTTAGAGCCTGTCCTGGAACTCACTCTGTAGACCAAGCTAGCCTTGAACTCACAAAGTTCCGCCTGCCTCTGCCTCCCAAGTGCTGGGATTAAAAGCTGCGCCACCACCACCCGGCATGAGTGAGTTCTTAACCTTAGGTCTGCATCACAGTAACCAAAGGAACAAGAAAGGAACAGATGCTGAGCAGGGCATGGTGACACTCTCCCAGTAGAAACCCAGTGCCCAGGAAGACATAGAGATTACTGCCTCAAGTACATAGCAGATTCAGGCTGACCTGGGCCTGGATTAGAGAGAGAGAGAGATGCTGAAGCCTGCCCCTGGCCTTGTTACTTATGGGACCTTAGCAGGTTCCTAGCCTTGGAGACAGAAGGTCTTTGATTGAGACCAAGTCATTTGCCCTCTGTCCTCCTCTAAAATATAAGACTAAAAGTAGCTCAGAAGCTTTAGCAAGGTAAACCGTGTAAACGCTGTTAAGTGTGGTGCCTGTCATATGATGGCATCCAGTGGACATTAATGACAAACACTACAGACCCCATTCCTGCTAGCAAGTTTAAATGGGCCTTTCATAGTTTTCATTCTTTGCTGCCTCCCCAAATCAAGAGCTGGTCCAATTTCGGCTGGAAATGAAGGCTCACATCACCTTTAATCCCAGCACTCAGGAGGCAGAAACAGGCAGATCTCTGTGAGTTCGAGGCCAGCCTGGTCTACAGAGCAAGTTCCAGGACAGGCTCCAGAGCTACACAGAGAAACCCTGTCTCAAAAAAACAAAAGAAAAAAGAAGTGTAGAGAATTAGAGAGACACAGGGTCTGAGTCCCAATCTCTGTGTGTGTTTCCTTCTCTCCTCTCTCTCTCTCCCCTCTTCTTCCTTTCTTTCCTTTTCCTCCCCATGGTGGGCGTGGGGGTTACCACTGACTCACTATATCCCAGGTTGGCCATGAATTTGCATCAATCCTCTTGCCTTAGCCTTCTGAGTTCTGGAATTATTGGCATGAACCAACAGGCTCAATGACAAGGACCTGGTTCTTCATATTGAAAAGCTAGGGAATTAATGACCTATTCAAGAGTGTTTTGTACCTGTGACCTCACTATTACAGAAGACCCCATGCCCTATTTGCCTTAAGGATTTGCTAGCTTATGTCTTTTAGCTCTCTTTAAAACCTGATATATGGGAGCGGGAGAGATGGCTCAGTGGTTAAGAGCAGCAGCTGCTCTTCCAGAGGACCTGAGTTCAATTCCCAGCACCCACATGGTGGCTCCCAGATGTCTGTAATGGAATCTGGCACCCTCTTCTCTCTGATACCCTCTTTTGTCATGAGGCATACATGCAAATAGAGCACTCATATACATAAAATGCATGAATAAATAAAAATGTTTAAAATAAATGAATGAATGAATAAATAAATAAATAAATAAATAAACCTGATATACTTGGTTGGGAATGTGGCCCTGTGCTGTGACTCGCCAAAGCATTGGGGAGGTCCTGAGTTTGATCTCCAGCTCTGAAAGAGCTTAAGCAAACATAGAACAAAGCCTAATAGGCAGTATACCTGAGTAGGCCCCCTCAATCCCACTGCGGCAAGAGTCAGCCGAGAGCAGACCAAGAGTGACAGGAGGAAAACTTGATCTGGAGGTTAGGGTGCAGCGCCCCTGGAGAAGACCTTGTACAAAGAGAACATAGATCCCACAGGAGTGGGAGTCCATTTGACCTGGGACAGATGGATCCAAGTGCAGACTCCCTAAAGCTTGCCTGACTCCTTTAAAGTTGACAAGAGAGAGAAGTTTTAGCTACATTAGCACTTGCGGCCCTGCTACCCTGTTCATAGTCACAGTGACACTCTCAGTGCTTGGCTTTTAAGACGCATGGCCTTTGTCTGCTCAGCAGAAGCAGGTGCTCCTCAGGCAGGCCACCCCATGCGGAGCTGGGTTTAGCTGGTGGAAGTGTAATCTGAAGCAGTGAGAACAGCAAGGCCCTCCTTCAGGCATCTGTGTTCCCAGTGGAATCCCTAAATTCCGTGTGGGGATGGGCCTTTCCAGGGGTCGCCTTGCTCAGCACGGGAGGTGGGCCCTGGGCTTGACTCAGAGGATGAGTGCGTTTGTGCTCTGACTATCTCCTCATCTTTGCAGCTGGAAGATGATGCAGAGTGGGAGGACTGGGAATGAGGGGCCAGAGCAAGCAGCTCCCCCACCCACGGCACACCCCACCTCCCTCGGAAGACACTGAGAATGTCCCCCCAAAGGGCCTCTGCCATCCAGAAGTTGGTGCAGATTCTGGTGGCTCCCTGCTGGCCCTCTGCTCTCACTCCTTGGAAGAGCCTTTCTAAATACAAATCCAGAAGTCTGACGTGTGCCAGCCTTAGGAGGAACGTACGTCACCTCGCCTGCATTTCTCTGCTCTTCTAGGACTCCTGCTGGGAACGCTCCTGGGGTAGCTGTCTCCTGCACAGACAGGAGCTGAAGCCCAGGTCTCTGAGGAGGCCAAGATAATGAATGCACTCTACCCTGTAAGCTAGTCAGCTACCAAGGAAGGCTCTGCCACCTGCCCTTGGCTGCACAGGGACGGTGAACAGCATTTGGTTCCTGTCCAGTGAGTAAGAGGCAGTCATCTCTGGGAAATTTGCCTCTCTCTGGAATCTCCCTCCCAAGCGTTTTCCACTTCTGGAAAGGTCCTATGGGTTCAGAAGCTAAGACCAAACCTTGACTCTCCTTTAGCACACACCGGGGTATCCCTCCATCTTCCCAGAGCGTTTTCATGTCAGATGCACCCAAGTCCTTAGCCCAGCTGTGCCACTGCAAGAGTCTGCTCTTGTATTTCTTTCCCTCCCCAAGAAGCGGGGAGCCCGTTCAGCCCCTCTGTGTGTCGCCTGGTTGGATACCTGCTCGGAGCAGCTGCCTACCTTGACTCCCATAGCTTAGGACACAAGCTAGCTGGGAGCTGTACGAAGTGGTGAGCAGAAGCAAGTACTCACAGTCCATCGGGCCAGCTTCTCCTCGGCCCTCTGCTCCTGAAGGGATGGGCTGGGGTGAGCACCCTGAGACTGGCCTGTCTCCTGCAGGGGTCCTCCTTCCTGAAGTCAGTCACTGGGGCTCAGTGAGGGCCGCACAGAGACCCGGTGCTTCACAGATGCCACTCTGCTGATTCTGTGTGCTGGTGCAGCCACCAGCTACTTATTTAAAGGGATCTTGTCAAGGCGTTGTGAATGGTGGGCACTTCACTTCAAACCTTCAGTGAACGGGGTAGGATGGAGAGAATGCTAAATTCTTTTTTTTTTTTTTTGATGGGATGGGATTTTTCTCTTTGTAATTAGTTTAATTAACCTTTTGGTTGTTTGTGCAATATTATATATTTTAAATTATAATGCATCTCCCCAGAGTATTTTGTAGCTGGGAAAAGAAAAAAAAAGAAAAAAAGAAAAATTCTAACAGCTGTTAGTTTTGTAATTAAAAAGGAACAAAAAAAAAGTTTGTCCTGAACCTTTTACAGATTTGCCGTAACAGCATTAAAGTGATTGAACAGAAGCCAGAAGTGTCTGGGGATGGTTCTGTCCCCCATGGCAGCCATACTGGAGCCTTGGAAAGGCTCTTACAGCTGCAAGTGTGACTTCCTGCCTGGAGCATGGGCGGGGTATGTGGCTAGGGTCCTGAGGCCTCTGGTTTGAGAAAGGGATGAGCCCAGCCAGCCTCTCACCACGCCATGAAGGCAGGAGGCCATTTCTGCAGCCCAAATGCTTTTGCTTTTATTTGGAAAGCAGGTTGTGGCACCTTAGTGGTTCTGGTGGGTCATGTTCCTCCTCTCTTCTCCCTGCCCATGGTGATTTGAGAACCATTAATAAAAGAAATCTAAGGCCCTTAGTTCTAGGAAGAAAGGAAAAGCTATCCTAGTAAGGGGTCTGTGGGGCCACCTTGGGGATGTAGAAGTAAGCTACGGATAAAGGGAACTTAAAAGTGTAAAATATATATCACCATTTTAGAAGCGGATTTTTGGGTTTGCTTTCTCCCCCTACTTTATTGGGGAGGACTTGCCATTGCTTTTATCAAGTGCTTGCTAGCCATGGGTGCCAACTAACTTCTTCGATTGAAGGCCGGAGTATCATATCTGGTTCCAGGAGCCGCTTCAGCAGGTCCTGGCATTCGGTTGAGATGCCCAGATGAGTGGGGAAGGATACCCCCTTCTGTTGCTGCCACAGCATCTTGGGGATATCTGTGTCATCAAAAGGTAGACTTGCACAGAGCATTACATACAGGACCACACCCATGCTCCAGACATCACCTTTCTTGCTATCGTGGGGTATGCCCTGCAGCACCTCGGGAGCGGCGTAGGCTGTGCTGCCACAGAAGGTCTGGCTCAGCTCCCTGCGTGACTTGGGTAGCACCTTGGCAAAGCCAAAGTCGGTCAGCTTTAGGTTGAAGCCCTGCAACAAGGCGTTCTCACACTTAAGGTCCCGGTGGGCCACGCCACAGCCATGGCAGTAGCGAATAGCCTCAACCATCTGGCGGAAGAGGGCCTTGGCCCGGCTCTCGGGAAGTGGCCCTCCGTTCAGCACACAGTCAAAGACATCCCCTCCCTCAGCCAGTTCCATCACCAGGTAGATTTTTCCATCTGCCGACTCCAGCATCTCATACACCCGGATGATGTTTTTGTGGTCCAGGGTACGGACAATCTGGAGCTCTCGAGGCAGGAATCTCTGGATAAACTCTGAGGGGGGAAGTAGGGAGGGAAAATGGGCTATCAAAGTAGAAGGGCCTAATTCCTCCCTCCTGACTTGTTTTCTGGCTTCCGGACACCCACCATGTCTGTGTGTTCTTCCTTGACTCCCTGAATAGTCTCAGATGTTCTAGCAGCAAGTATTCCCTTTTATTACTTCATGGTTAGCTCATCCTTGGAACCTCGTCCCTGCAGCCTGTGAGACCACAGATAGGGGGTGCTTGGGGACTTCAGACAACGCTGGTGAATGCCAGGATCCTTCCAGGAGCCCTGTCTTCCTGTCCCTTCCCCACCTCTCGGCTCCAGTTGTCATCTTCTAGCTAACATCTCCTGGGACAGGAAAAACGGAGGCCCTTTGCCCTGTGCTTTATGGATGTGGAAAGATGCAACGATCCTGGATTCCCCGCACCCCTCTATTACAGACCTGAAGGGAGTAATCTGGCTGAAATGCTTTCTGTCATTCTAAAAGGGAAGGAGAACTGTTCTGAGAAAAGCACCTCCCCGCGTTGGCTAGCCCACCCTCCAAAGGGCCCCAGCTCACCTTCTGGCCCTCCCATCTTGTCTATAATTTTAATTGCCACTTTTCTTTGATGTTTTTTGGAAAATGCTTCTTTGACTTTTGAGTAGGTCCCTTCCCCAATGGTCTTGCCCAGCTGGTACCCATTGGAGAGTAGAAAGTCCTCCATGCTGTGTAGCGTCTCCTTCTTGTCACCCTCTCAGCTCATGCTGCCTCCGCGAGGCAGCGCTACTCCACCATCGCCCTTGGCCTGCTTCTTTTCCCCCCAAGGACTTCATCCACAGCTGCCTCCAGGGCTAGAACATTCTCCGTCTGGACACAGCCACAGGTGGTGGGGAGGGAGAGGACCAGACATTTTTAAACTCCTGCCCAATTGTGATGTAAATGCTGTGTGACCCTCAGACAACATGGGCAGTGTCCCTGCTGGCCCTCACCACCACCAGCAAACCCAGCCCGAGTTAAGTCATTCATGAGTGAGGCACCGAGTGGGAACAGTGCCGGAGAAGGGGCCCGGGTGGCTGTGTAGGCCAGGGATGCAGGGCTTCTCCATGTGGGCTCTGCTTCCAGACAGGTCACCCTCATCTCCGAAGTCTCCATCGAGCTGTTGAGGGATACTGCGAACGGGTCACCAAGGTGCGGTCGCCAGAAGCCTCTGGCTTCAGGCCCCGGGCCCTCACTAAATGCCCGAATGGCCCGGACCAGCCTAGAATTCCATCGAGGAACAGGCTGTGTGAGGTCAGCACGCAGAGATCGGGGTCACAATGCAGCCCTTCCCTTCGACGCTGGGACCCGGGCACGCAGCAGACACCTGCCAGGCTCCGCCTGGACCGGAGCGTCCTCCCGCGGCCAGGGCTCGGGCAGTTGCTTCCAGCCTGGGACTGGCCTCGGTCTCCGGCAGGTAAGCCACGACACAAGAGGAGGCACGGGCAGGGAGCGCCCAGGGCCCCGGAGTCGCCTGACTGCCACTCCCCGCGCAGAGTGCCCCGGGGCCTGGAGATGAGTGCCCAGGAGACCCCACAGGGTCGAAGATTCCCCATTGAGGCCGGAGACTCCCCTGGCCTTGCCTCCGCCCCCGAGTCCCAGGACAGCCCGGAGCCTGTAGCTACGGATCATAACCCGGTCAGGTGAGGCCGATGCCCTGCCCCTCGGCCCCGCCCCATCGCCATCCCCAGGGCCCACCCTAGAGGGCCCCAGGCGCACCCCCAGGGCGTGCCCCAACACTATGCGCCCCCTGTCGCCTGCCGCTTTCGCCAGGCCGCTCCGACGCTGCCCGGGCTGCCACTGTCTGACGCTGCTGCACGTGCCCATCGACGTCTACCTGGCCATGGGCGGGAGCCCCCGGGCCCGTGCCACCTGAGTGCGCCTGCGCACGGCAGCTCCGCAGGAGCCGGGCAGGACGAGGCCAGCCGCGGGCCACCACGCTGAGGTCGCACGCGCCGAGCACGAGACAATGATGCACATTTTAAAATAAAAGAATGATGCACATTTTAATAAAGCACAGCATAAACTGTTCTTTCCACTCCGGGCTGGCCGTGTATATGTATCCGTCGGATCGGGCCCACTGGCTGCTCTGCCCTAGCCAGTGCCACCCGACTATCCCTTGGGCTGCCTCCTCCCTCAGACCCGCCCTCCACCCACCTCCAGTTCCCAGCCAGGCCTGCCTCTAGGGGAGTGGTTCTCAACCTTCAGGGGTTGAATGACCTTTTCACAGGGGGGTCGTTTAAGACCATAGGAAAACACAGATATTTACATTACAATTCACAGCAGTAGCAAAATTACAGTTATGAGGTAGCAATGAAAATAATAGTATGTTGGGGTCACCACGACATGAGGAACTGTATTAAAGGGTCAAAGCATTAGGAAGGTTGAGAACCACTGGCCTAGGGACTTGTCACCCCTTCCCTGTCCTGGGTTCACCAACGAAATCATCTCTCTGCGGGACACTGTCTGCTCACAGCAGCTTGGGACTGAAGCAAGGGACAGGAAGATGAGCAGACTATGCAGAAAAAAAAATAATAATAATGAAAGACTGACAGCAAGTCTATGTAATTCTCCGAAGCTAGAATTAGATTCAGCTCCCTGCCTGCTGTTCCTGGGCCTGCTGTAGGGTCAAGGGATGACCCCATCTGTTTGGACCTTTGGTTCCAATTAAGACCAGCGCTGTTACTGAGGAGAAAATTTTTTGAAAAAGTCTTAATTTTTTTTAGATTTTTATTTTACTTTATGGATATTAATGTTTTGCCTGTATACATGTGTGTGCACCACATGTATGCCTGTTGGATTCCTTGAAGGTTAAGGATGTTTTTGAGCCACTGTATGGGTGCTGGAAATCGAACCTGGGTCCTTTGCAAGAGCAACAACTGCTCTTAACCACCAAGCCACCTCTCCATCCACCCCCACTGCACAAGTCTGGTTTTCTTTCTTTCTTTCTTTCTTTCTTTCTTTCTTTCTTTCTTTCTTTCTTTCTTCCTTTCTTCCTTT
>CABHPP010146890.1:1360-40371 GCA_902168425.1 Peromyscus attwateri | reverse complement strand
GGTTTATACAGGGACTATTCTAGTTATGGGAACAACACAATGTCTCTGCCCCCCATTTTAATAAAGGAGATACATAGCCAGGATCTTCTCCCTTGTGGTCTAGTTCCAGTATCTTTGCTCTTAAGAGCTGGGTGTGATGTCTTCATCTGTTCAAGCTTCTGTAACAAACTACCATAAAAATCGGATGTTGATTTCTCCTAGTTCTGAAATGAAGGTATCTGCACATTTGGTGTTTGTTGGGACTCACCTCCTCCATAGCACTTCCTTTCTTTGTCCTCACTTGGCAGAGGAGGAAAGGGCATATCTCTGTGTCTCTCTTATAGGGGCATTAATGCTATCCATCTCAGCCAAGCATGATGACACATGCCTTTAATCCCAGCACTCAGGAGAGAGAGGCAGGTGGATCTCTATGGCTAGAGAAGACAGACAGAGAACCAGAGAGAGAGACACAGAGAGTATGATATAATAATTCATCTCCCTAAAACTCAAGTTTTAGGTTATTTTGCAATTTTTTAAATTATAAGCAGTGATATAATGAGCATCCTTGTCCATACTCCTGTGTATAAAACTTTCTCTAAAGTACACACCTAGCAATCAAATTGGCAATTATTGAGGAATGTACATTTCAATTCAGTAGCTGTTACCATATTACTCTCTAAATTTGCTATACCAATTTATACCCGCACTAAATTGCTTCATAATTTTCTATATTTACTCACCTAAATTCATGAAAGATAACCTTCATTTTCATTTCCACTTCTATGATTACTTTTGAGAGTAATTGTGTGTTTCTTGACCGATTAAACTTGCTAATGTTCAATTTGTCCATTTTTAAACAAATTTTGTATAAAGACATCCAATAGTTTATAGATCTAAAACAGCAACAGGTCTGCTAACAGTAACCTAGTCTTAGGCCAAGAAAATGTCATTTCATTGGTGCCATTAGAAAAAAAAATTTGTTTCCTTATCACTACAGTCAGATTTCATAAAATCCACAAAATAATTTTATATACGAATGGATTATTAAAATCTGGATTGTGTGTCTAGAGAGATGGCTTAGGCAGGAAGTGCTTTCTATACAAACATGAGGATCTAAGTTTGGATCCCCAGAACAAACATCTGGAGACAGTGGTGTCTGTCTGTAACCCCAGCACTGGGACAAGAGCAGAGACAAGCAGATCCCCAGAACTTGCTGGCAGCCAGTCTAGACCAATCAATGAGCTCCAGGTTCAGTGAGAATCCCTGTCTCAGAAAAGAAAGTAGAGAAGCCATTGAAGAAAAAACACTGAAGAAACATGTGCCTTCACATGTGCGCAAATATGTACACATACACACACACACACACACACACACACACACACACACACACAGAATAAATGAATAAAACTGGGGTAGTATTCACAATTAGCTTTCATACCGACACATGTAGTGAACTAACGTTTTTTAATATGTCTTCAAACATGAGGATTTAACTCAGAATCGATTATGACCTAAACTTTGAATATCTGAAAGTTAGGAGCTTTGTATTAGTCCAGTTTTTACTTATTATTGCACAGATAGTCTTCAGAGCATAATGATTCAAGTTATTACTGTGGGACAAAGGTGGTAGGCAGTCAGTAGGTATTATAACTCATATTTGGGGGTTTGAACTTTTCCAGGAATATACTTCTTCAACTACTTTTTCAGCAGTATAACACTCTCATCATGCTGGGCAGTGACAGACAGTAAGTCAAGGCTCCCTGTGAGCCTCTACATCATGAGGGTAAACAACCAGTGTTCCAAACAGGACTCAACTCCATTATAAGTGGAGGGTTATCTGTGCATGCTCTGATTATATGTACCTAAGCAGAATACAAACTGTAGCAGTCAGATGGATGAGCAAGATTTTTTAAACGGCAAATGGGGCATGGGGTTAGAAGCAGAAATGGAGGGAGCATGCCCAATGTACAATATATACTCACCTGAAAATGTTTTTATATAACCTACTAATAAGTGCAATGAATATGTATGTGCAATGAAAATTTTTAAAATAAAATTTAAAAAGCAGGTTGAAGATGTTCAGCAGCTGTGGGTATGCTGTGGGATGTTCTGTATGGCAAATGTGTTGCTAATAAAACACTGATTGGTCAGTGGCTAGGCAGGAAGTAGGCGGGATTAATAGAGAGAATTAAAAGAGCAGGAAGGCAGAAGGAGTCACTGCCTGCCAGCCAGCAACCGCCAGGACAAGCAGCATGTAAAGATGCCGGTAAGCCACGAGCCATGTGGCAAGGTATAGATTTATGGAAATGGATAACTTAAGATATAAGGACAGTTAGCAAGAAGCCTGCCACGGCCATACAGTTTATAAGCAATAGAAGTCTCTGTGTTTCCTTGGTTGGGTCTGAGCGGCTGTGGGACTGGCAGGTGAAAGAGATTTATCCTGACTGTGGGCCAGGCAGGAAAACTCTAGCTACATGGGTAGATAAGAGAAATAGTTCTGGTATTTTGGTGCACTCTAGGTGATTATGCATAACAAAAATCAAGTACATTTATTTATTTGTTTGTTTGTTTGTTTGTTTGTTTATTATTTTGAGACAGGGTTTCATTATATATCTGTGACTCACCTGGAACTCCCTGTGTAGACCAAGCCGGCCTTGAACTCATGAAGAACTGCCTGCCTCTTCCTCCCAGGTGCTGGAATTAAAGGCATGCACCACCATATCTGGTCTCAATTATGTATTTTTAAAGCCGCAAGAAAGGATATTGAAGATTTTCAAAACAAAGAAATGATAAATATTTGAAGTAAGAGATATAACTTCCCTGATTTGAACATTCCACAATGAATATATGGAGTGTGTGGTAATATTGTGTCCCCCAATGTATTGTGTGCCTTAATAAACTTATCTGGGGTCAGAGAACAGAACAGCTGCTAGACAGACATAGAGGCCAGAAAATGGTGACACACACACACCTTTAATCCTAGCATTCTGGAGGCAGAGATCCATCCAGATCTCTGTGAGTTCAAAGCCACACTGGAAACAGTCAGGCATGGTGACACACGCCTTTAATCCCAGGAAGTGATGGCAAGAAGCAGAAAGATATATAAGGCGTGAAAACAAGGAAATAGAGTCTGTTAAGCTTTTAGGCTTTTGAGCAGCAGTTCAGCTGAGATCCATTCGCATGAGGACTGAGATGCTTCCAGTTTGAGGAAACAGGATCGACTGAGAAGTTGGTAAGGTGAGGTTAGCTGTGGCCTGTTCTGTCCCTCTGATCTTTCAGCATTCACCCCAATACCTGGCTCCAGGTTTGTTTTTATTAATAAGACCTTTTTAAGATTTGTGCTACAGGAGTGAACCATCACAGGGTACCACCAAAGTATGCACAAATTGTATGTCAAAAACAAAATAACTGATTTTTTTCCAGATGGAAGGTTGAACATTGATGACTCCAATATTTTGTAAAATCATCTCCCAGAACCATCCTCTTGCCTGCAGCTTTTTAAATGGAGTTGCAGCTATCACCATGTTATTGTAAGCTAATCATAACTCCTATTTTAATATCTGCACCTACAATACATATCTAATGGATGACCTCTGCTGGGATTCCTGGCCAAAACCCCAGCTGCATGACCACACATGTGCAGTACAGTAGCCAAGCAAGGGGCCTTACGTTCTACGAAATCCATACACTGTGTGATCACGTAATTTGCATGCAATGTGATCATGCAGTCTGAACATGTGTGGTGTACCTCTGTAAGCCCATATCCACATGTGCAGGGGAATCCATAAGAAGTGGGACACAGACTCCCTCTCTCTTCTTCTTCCTTCTCCTTCTTCTCTCTCTCTCTCTCTCTCTCTCTCTCTCTCTCTCTCTCTCTCTCTTTCTCTTTCTCTCTCTGCACGTGTCTTCCACAGGCCTGGTCATGCTCTCTTCTGTCCCTCCCTTCTAATAAAACTCTGCTCTGATAATGGGTTTTGTTGTGCCTCGTGACCTTTCCTTGCAAATTAAAAGCACTGCATTAAAACCAACAATCTCAGCAACTTTTTTCTAAGAACTTTCTCCATAGTCACACAAGTATCTTTAGAACCATTACTTAAGTACTATGCAAATACATTAATTACCCATAAATACTTTCATACAGAGACCACATCCCTAGGATCCACAGAGGATTAGTACATAAGCATATAACTAAACAACATTTAATGAGTCCTTCACCTACAATTTTTGACCATTGTTTAAGTTCAATTCACTCAAAAGATGGCATAAATTTCAAAGTAAATGATGAACAATCCTATTCAAAGTAGCCAGGCTTTGGGAAGAAAATAAAATTATGAGGAGGAACGAAGACAGTAATAGAGAGATTATACTAAGAAAAAAATCTATCTTCATTTCTGTCTGTTCTGAATAGTTCAATATAGCTGTGGTGTAGCAGTTACCTCCAAATTGAAACATTCCCTCCTAAGAGAAGACTCAGTAAGTCTCAAGAAATAAACAAAATTTTGCAAGGTATAAGAAGTAAACAACTCACAAGTCTCAGGAAGTTCCTGAAACATGATTCACAAGGGTCCTACCCAAGGTTATAATAAGCAGTAACAAATGCTGAGGAAAGAAGAGTTATTCGCCAATCAACAAAGTTGCCTAAAGTCATGCAAGAGCTCTAGGTACTCAGCTTTCCTGAGTTGTCAGCCATGATGACATGAGCTTTTCAGTGAGGTAGCTGCCTTTGATTCACCTTTGATTCTGTAATACCTCATTTTTATTCCTGTAAGTAACCCTAACTAATTTACTAGTTCACTAAACTAGACTTTGGTTGAATTATTTCTTTAGTCTATCACAATTTCAGTCCATTATTCATAGAACAGACATTTATTCATGTTTCTCCAGGAAAGTCACATAATACATTTGGCACCCAAACAAGGACCAACAGAACCAAGGAATAGCTGGGTAGAAGTGGTTTCAGGTCCCTGCAAAGGGCATCCAGGGATTTTAGACTGATCTATGTGAGGGGAAAGCGTCTATGGGAGAAATTCCAATATGGATACCTTTCCTATATGGTATGGGATGGTGGACCTACTTGCTGTACTTGTGGTTACATACTCCCTGAGATGGATGATAGGACATGTAACCAAGGCTAATCTGTCTGATAATGAAACTTCCATAGAGAGTATCTCAAAGTGGGCATCTTTCTCTTTGTAGTACAGAGTGGTATAATTGTTGGCATTTATTTGGTAGATTATAGAATCACCTGGAAATGGGCCTCTAGCTGCTTGTGGGAGATTATCTTGATTGAGTTAAGTGAAGTAGGAAAACCTACCCACTGTGGGTGGCACTACTCCCTGTCTATAATCTTGGATTGTATAAAATGAAGGCACAAGCTGAATGCAGGTATGCATGTGTTCACTGATTGATTCATCTGAGTGCAGATGTAGTGTCCAGTCACTTCAAGAAACTGCACCTTGACTTTCCCACCATAATGGAATGCACCTTAAACTGTAAGATAAAATAAATCTTTGCTCCCTTAAGTTGTTTCTGTCTTAGTATTTTATCACAGGACCCGGAAAAGACACTAGGACAAGTGGCATGCTTCCTTGATAAGTGGGGGATCCATGAATGAATATGGGAACAACCTGAAATGATTAAAGAACTAGAGAAGGCCCTGGTGAGAAAGCCAGGCAAGTACCATGGCAGGGTCCTGATAACTCAGAACTAGGCCTCAGTTCCTGCCCCTTGAAACTGAACAGGCAGTTCCTAAGGAAGCCACAGACAAAGGACAATAAATCTTCAATGCCCCTGACATCAGGGATGAGGGAGATAGCATGTACCAGGCCTGAGTCAGCCTCCACAGTAGCTCAAGGTAATACCCAAATAAAGACAGAGCCTGGGACTTGTCCAGACTTGCCCAAAAGTGGAAAAATTGTAGCCTTAACCAGCCCATGCTAGCCCTAGCCAACTAAAATGTACTAATATGATTGTTAGTCGCATAAACCAATCATAGGTAGAATGACCTAACTGTGCCTGAAACTTCCATTAGCTGTACTTAAAAGGAGCCTTCAAGCATCTCTCAGGGTCACCATTTTGCCTATGTGTCAGATGTGTGGCCCCAGCATGCTGGCACTCTTATTCTTGAGATAATAGATGCTCTTGTTGATTGCATACATGGATGGTGGTCTTTTGTGGGACTTCTCCAGGACCCTAACACCTGGGAGGAGTAAACACTGGATAATATTGTTAGCAATCTGTCATGGCAGTTATGTGGTCAGTGTTATTTATAATAAGATGTGCAACTGTGATTAAAATAGCTATTCAGAGAGAAATTGCAATGAGAAAGGAACAACAAGCAGCCTCCATATCAGCCTCTTATTTGACAAGTAACTTGGACAAAAGAGAAGAAGAGAGGGAGGTATCGGCTGGCCAATTCCTATGGCTGAGGAAGGGAGATGAAAGGGAAAGAGAATGTATGTGGTTTAATGAGAAATGTCCCCCACGTATTTGAACATTTGGTCCCCTGAGCGTGATGCTGCTTAGGGACCTGAGGAGGTACAGCCTTTCTAAAGGAAGTATATTACTGGGGGCAGGATTTGATGGCTTATAGCCTCACCCTATCTCCTATTCAATCTCTGCTTCCTGTGTGCAGATGGAATTTGATCAGCCAGCCTGTGCTACACAGAGAACATCAGCCACTCAGGACTATAGCCATGTCTTCAAAAACAAACAATCAAACAAGAAATGAATTAAACCATGCTGCTGTACATCAAGTAGCTATTGATATACACAGTGAGGATAATGTTTGTGAGAAATTGTTAGGGTCCTGGAGAAGTTCCATAAAAGACCACCATCCACATGTGCAATCAGCACAAACATTTTTATTCCAGCATGCTGGGGCCTGCCATCCCATACAAAGGCAAGATAGCGAAGACCCTGAGAGGGACATGTGGGCTCCTTTTAAGCATAGCCAAGGGGAGGTCCTAAGGCAGTTAGATCACTTTAGATATGACTGGCTCAAGCAATTGGCAATCATATTAGTGTGTTCAAATTGGCTAGGTCTAGTCAGGGGCTAGTCAGGGCTACAGTTTTTCATTTGGGGGCAGGCCTGGACAAGTCCCAGGTTTTGTCCTTATTTGGTTATCATCTTGCACTGTTTATGGCTTAGGCCACCAGGCCTCTTCATCTTTGCTGTCAGGGGTATTAGAGATTGATTGTCCTTTGTTTGTGGCTCTCCTCAGAAACTGCTTGCTTGGCTCCGAAAAGCCTAGTTCTTAACTGAGTTATTAGAGCAGGCTGTCATAATATTTGCCTGGCCCTCTCAGAAACCAAGTATACCTTCCAGACAGAAAGGAAGATAGTAAGAGGGGGACATCTGTGCCCACATACAACCAAATACATGTTCTTTATATTTATTTCTACATACTTTCTTAAGTATGTTCTTAGCCCTCTGATATTCACTTTTACCTGCCGACAACTAGGCAAAATACACACAGATGAAAATAGAAATTCTAAAGCATTTTCTTACAGAAATAAGTGGAAACACAAAAGAGAAGGAAGGATGCCCTAAGATTCCTTGAGGATAATTTTCTAAATGAATACCCATTTGCTGCCAATTACAAACAGAAGACAAATGAAAAGCAGATGCCTTGTTTTAGACAAAATGTTCTTAGGGTCATAACATTTGCACAATTTCCTTCCTTCTCTGACAGGCCAATTACTTTAGCTCAGTATATATATATATATCTGTGTATTTTTAGTTCAAGTGGATAGTCTTCTATTCTGTGGAGGAATTAAGAACATATTTTGTATACAGTTAATATGTATGCATTTATACTTTCTCCTTAGTAAACCTGGGGTGTTTTAAGAAAATCTCTACTAACACTTGCAGAGATTTCAGCCTCTCCTCTGAACTCAAACTTTGGGGACAGTTCATTCATTTATTATTTCTCTCTTTCTCTTTCTTTCAAGTTTGTGTTTTAGGAATATAAAGGTGATGAACCTGACACAAGGCATTTAAGAAATGTTTAGAGAACATCCCAGCTCTTCTAATGACACTTCAGGCTGAGATTGAGTTGCCCATTTAATTTCCAGAGTCCCTGAGGAAATCGTGTCTCCTGTATCTAGATTCAGGATTATCATTATCCATTTATGTTATCCTAAGTCTGCAAACTCTGCCCAGAGGAAATCTTCAAGACAGACACTAAGATCTCCTCAGTGTACCATAAATGAGCCACCTCATATGATGAGGCTGCAAGTCATACCCCTTCGGTTTTACAACTGTACATAGAACCCATTATGCCTACTTGTCTATGGGGCTTCCTCAGCCTCTAAGTATCTCTTACTGTCCAGGTCATTCCACATCAAATTCAGCCATCCTTTCAGATGTCAAAAGTCTTGGGTTTGTTGTATAACAAACAAGTAGTTCAGGTGTCTGCCCCTAGAATGCCCCGAGTGTGTTTCCCATTCCATCCCTGAGATGGCATCTCTAAAAGCCATTCAGTTTCTCCTCCTTCAAACCTACATCCAGGAAAAGTACATTTTGCTCCTCTCTCTGAATGAATGGAAACTAGAAATTGGATGTTTGGACCCATGAAATTCAGGGTTTCATCCAGTGCTTTTCCTAGATGGTCAAGGTGCTGATTAAAGATGAGCTAGGACACCCAGAGATAGGAGATGCTATTACCTTGCTCAAAGAAGTGAGGAATTCTGGACTGAAGAAGTCAGTAGAGGTCCTAGTATACAGTAACATAGGAGGCAAGTACAATTGAGCATCTGGGAGCTGGTTGTTGTGGATATTTGTTTAATGATACAAAGATGTGTTGCATTCTTTTATGTTGCATTTATTTAACTCTGTAAAGCTGTGTTACTTTGCCTGTCTAAAACACCTGATTGGTCTAATAAAGAACTGAATGGCCAATAGCTAGGCAGGAGAGAGAAACAGGCAGGGCTGCCAGGCAGAAAGAATAAATAGGAGGGGAAATCTAGGCTCTATAAAAGAGAAGAGGAGGAGCGAGAAAAGGAGAAGGAGAGGAGGATGACAGAGGCCAGCCACCCAGCCACAAAGTCAACCATGGAGTAAGAAGGAAAGAAAGATATATAGAAAAGAAAGGTTTTCTTAAAAGCCCAGAGGCAAAACATGGTTAAGGAGAAATGAGATAATTTAAGTTAAAAAACCGACTAGAAACAAGCCAATCTAAGGCCAGGCATTCATAAGTAAGAATAAGTCTCCAAGTACTTATTTGAGAGCTGGGTGGTGGGCCTTCAAAGAGTAAACGAAACCAACTACAACTGGTGAAGCCAATGAAACAGTATGCTAAGAGTCTGCAGTGGATTGTGACTGCAGGCTGGTATATGGAACAGCTTCAAGCTTTCTTCCTTGTTATAGATGACAACATAGATCCACTGATTACCATAGGTTTGGATGCCACAAACAATGCTCTGCTTCTACAAGTCTGTATCTACCATTTGCTGAAGTCCTACCTGAACGTGCTGGAGTTCTTTCTGCAGAGTTCCTATCAGACTGAGACTGGGTAGACTGCACCTCATCACAGCACCCCAAGACCATATGGATCTTGGTGGACACACTGGAAGGGGTACAATTCTATTTTCAAGTACAAGGCAGTTTTCTGCTCCTACCTACCTATGGAGGCTGCCATCTACCTGGCAGGCACTGAAGAAGGAACATGCCAGTGCCATGAAGCTCCTGCTGGAGATGGGTAAGTTCCTCTAGATCCAGGACAATTATGTTGACCTCAGTGAACTAAAGGGGAAGACTTACCCTGAATATGGATGACAGCAACCAATAGGCTGAGAGCCCTGTTAGAATGAAAACCAGAAGACAAAGCTGGGCTCTTCTTGAGCAGGTGCAGATGTTGCTGCTGTCATCTTCCAGACATCAGATTCTGATTCCTCAGCCTTTGAACATGAACTCATACCACCAGTGACTCTCCAAGGGACTTTTGGGTCTTCAACCTCAGAGTGGGGTTGTATAACTTGTCCACCTTATTCTAAGGCTTCCAGCTTAGACTGAGAAAATATTGTTTTCTCCTTTCACCAGACTGCAGGTACCTATTATGAGGCTCCCCAACCTATGGGTATGTAAGTCAACCTAATAAATCCCTCTTAAAACTGGACATGCATTCTATGAACTTTGTGCACTTGCAAGGACACTGATACAAAACCTGGCTTTTAAAAAGGTTAGATGGTTGCTTCTACTAATGCTGGGCAAAGTGGTAAAAGACAGAGATGAGCTCATGGATTCAAATCCCACCTTAAGTGCACTATAAATTACCAAAAGTCTCTGTGATTCCCTATATCCTGCAGCTGAGAGCTGCGCTCGCTTAAAGTGGGTGCAGGTCTTCAGTAACAGGCTGAACTACAGCTCAAGTTGAACTCCCAACCCATGAGGGGACTGATGCTGGAAAAGAATGAGATCCTCTAAATTGAGGAGGAAACGTGTGTGAAAACTCTGAGGAAGCGAGACAATGATCCCCTAAATCTGATGAGTCCTGTCTGACAGCAAAAGGCAGTTCTCACACCCAATGGGAATAGCCCTCCTAGCCTTTTGGGAACTGTCCTGAGAATAAACATCACTGTCTTGCTTGACAACTGCCTCCATGGTAGTCATTACTGTTTCCTCAGACAATGCAGAGCTAACTCCCTCAGACAGGAAAGATGTTTTCTTGATAGTTATTAGCCAAGATCACCAAAAACAATCTGCCTTCATACCTACCTCTGGGCATATCAGCCCTCCAGCCCTGTATTCATTTGGTTGCCCTTCTTTTGCACAAGAAATCACATTGACCCTTTGCACTAATTAGATTATTAGACCTAGTAAGCAAGAAATAGCAAACTCCAGACATAAATGTAAGTCATTTGTACTGCAAAGGATAGAAAGAGATCTAACTAAATAGATTTCATATTAATACAGTGGAGGATATTTTCTTTTTGCTGCCTCTGGCCACCAAAATTCAGTCTTACAAATACTGCAGATAATTATTGGGGACTCATTAAATATTGCAGGTAATTACTGGGGACTCATTACAGTTTAGGTGTTGTTCCAGATATTTTTATTGAGTTGAACTAATAAGTAAGTATGTTGCTTCTGCATTCTATAGCATCAGTTTTCTTCCTGTGGTTTTCCATACCCTCTTCCCATCTCACTCTATCTAAACTACTTTGAACCCAATAAAAAATTAACATAATACAAATTCTCAGAGATGCTTATATCATGCTAGGCTAGATATGATTTTTTCCAATTTCAGTAAAACAAGCAAAATAACCCAGACAAAATACAAACTAGACTATTTCATGGTTTTAATTTAATTTAATTCAAATAATACATGAATAGTCATACTTTTCAAATTTGCTTAATTTATATTCTCTTTCCCTCTCCTATGTCTCCTTAATCTACATTTAACCTATTAGGCATCAATCATTCTGAGCTAATTAGCTATTTAAATGACTATAACCTCAATACTTCCATTGGTTTTGTAAATTATTGTAAACATAAATCCATGATACATAAAACAAAGTGTGTGTCAGGAATTAATTGGAACCATCATAGCTCACATATCCAAATAATTTTTATACATTCATAGAGCTAGCTCTCAGAAGAGTCCAGGCTACAGGCCTAGTTCTTCTTGCCTTTATTCCTATAAAAAGCAAGGTAGAATTTAAGCCATGCAATCATCCAATTTAAATTTTATGTTTGGGATACTTTGCTTGTTCCACTGAAATTGGAGGAAAATCATATCAAATATGACATGAAATAAGCATCTCAAAATTTTTTTATGTGTATGATATACATTGATGTGCATATGCATGCAGACACACCACCCCTGTGGGCACTGGGAACCAAACTCAGGTCCTCTGAAAAAGTAGTACAAATTTTAACAGATAAACCATCTCTCCAGCCCCAAGTGTCTTCTTATGTCACTCTCCACTTTATTTTTTTTTTTTTTTTTGAGACATGGTCTCTCACCAAACCTGGAGTTCACCTGAAGCTTGTTTAGACTAGCTAGCCAATGAGCCCCAGAGATTCCCATGTTTCTGCCCCTGCAGAATTGGGATTACAGTCTCACACCTGCTGCACTGACATTTGTGGTGATGTATTGTATCCTCCAAAATATTGTACACCCTAATAAAGTTTATCTGAGGATCAGAGGGAAAAGCCAGCCACTATTTTAAACATAGAGGTCAGGCAATGGTAGCACACACCTTTAATCCTATCACTCAGGAGGCAAGGAACTGTCTGGATCCCTGTGAGTTCAAGGCCACACTAGGAACAGAGCCAGGCATGGTGGCACATGCCTTGAATTCCAACATTAGTTAGCCATAAAGGTCTGGAGGTCTGTACAGATAGACAGGAACAGATAGAGCTGGGCAGGAAGAGGAAGTGATGTAGCTGGGAGGAGAGAGGAAGTGAAATGCAGAACAGAAAAGCATATAGGCATGGGTATACAGGAAGTAGGTCTGTCTGGCATAGGATCTCCAAGTGGTAAGAATGTGGCTGGCTTCTTCCTGCTTTTCTGATCTCTCAGCTTTTAACCCCAATATCTGGCTCCAAGTTTTTTTTTTGGTTTTTTTTTTAATCTTTTTTTTTTTTTTCTTGGAGCTGAGGATCAAACCCAGGGCCTTGTGCTTGCTAGGCAAGCGCTCTACCACTGAGCTAAATCCCCAACCCCCAGGTTTTTAATTAATAAGCCTGTTTAGCACTTCATCCTACAGACATTTACATGGGTGCTAGAGATCAAACTCAATCCTCCATGCTTACATGGCAAGCATTTTACCCACTGAACTGTCTCCCCAGTCCTAAAATTTTATTAGATTATTAGATGCCCTTCTTGTGAGCTATGATGTACCACTATACACCTCTTGAAACATCGGTATACACACCTAGACTAGGGTACTGTATTTCTCATTCTCAGAATCACTTCTAAAAAATAGTGGCATACCTGCTATAAGCCATGTGAACCATTACATTATTTTGAAGTGGCACTTCCTACATCATACCAAAGATGAAAATGTCTATGAAGAAGCCAACACTATCATCAGTCATTAATCATATTATCTTGAATTTTTTATATCAATAATAAAATATCTATCTATTTATGTATCTATCTATCCCTGTCTCATATCAAAGCTCCTTTCTTTTCAATGTAGTTACCATTACAGTTTACATATGTCTCACCTGTTATACTTTTTGTCTCCAGTCCTACTGGATAGAAAAACTCAACCCCATGAAATTTTCTCTGATATATTTGGATAAAAATGATAGGAATAGATAAAGTACACAGTAAAAAATGCAAGTCTAATAAAATACAGAAATTCTATGTTCTTTGTACATATAAAGTATTATTCAAATGTTCTCCAGAATTAGGAAACAATTCTTTAAGTAATATTTTATTGACTGTCTTCCTTTTATGTGTTATGTCACTGAATTAATTAATGTGTTTCTCAAGAGGCACAAGAATGTATCAATGTCACATTAAGGAAAGAAAACAGAAGCTTCCTCTCAAGTAGTTTGACCAAGAACCCATATCTGAATTCTCCACTTCTTTCCCTACGCCTTCTGTTTTTTTAAACCCTGGCATGATCAGACACTGGATGGCCTAGGAATTGAACCTGGGTCCTCTGGAACATCAGTCAGTGCTCTTACCCATCTCTCTTTCCCACCCTTTGCCTTCAGCTATCTGTAGTCTGTGGTTATTGGCCCATCAGATCTGTCAGTCCTGTTGTTTACCTGCTGCACCTGATATGTGTGGCATGCCTGCCTGAGGTGTTATGTCTTTCCCTAACAACAGCCATTGCTGTATATGTATGGAAAAGAAATGAAGGACACCTTTTTACAGAAGGCTTTAACAGAGTTTTACAAAGAAAATACTTTACTGACCTCAACTGACCCAGAATGACACTCAAAAAAAAAATTGATCTTATCAACCTATGTCCACATGTTATCTCCAACATTTATGAAATATTTGTTTCATTTAAGGTGGCTATTTTCAGAAAATGCTTACCACAGCATTCATATATTCTTCTAGGTCAGAAGGGTGGAAGATCTATAACTTAAGACTAAAGATATAGTTAGGTTGTAAAAGCTTATTACATGGGCAATCCAAATCATAGTAAGGTTGGTTACATTGCTTTCTTAAAGGCCGGTTAAACTTGAACAGTTTGAGTACACAGTAGGACAGTAGGTTAAGTACATAATCTTAAATGATCTCAAGACATATTATTAGCTTGGCTTAAAAGGCTGGCAGAAGTTCAGTCTCTTTAAAGACATAATATATTTTCAGAAAAAATGTCACTACCACATGTCACAAATGTTATACTTATGTCCATGTACTTAGAATCATCAAATACACAGTCTTTAAATATTAATTCAAACTGATGAAGTAAAAAACAGAAAAATAGCAGAACCAATATATAAATAAAATGTTGGCACTTGGACAAAATGTTGTTAATACTAAGTAATAATCAATAAATAATGGTATAAACACAAATTAAGCAATAAAAATGCTCAAATATCCATATCAATTACTTTATCACATGTATGTGTGCACGTTTGTGTGTGAGAGTAGAGGTACATAAGCCAGTGTGCATATGTGGTCATAGTATCATCTTGAGTGTTAGTCATTGCTTTCCACCTTGTTTGGGACAAGGGCTCTGATGTTTGCCACTGTATATGCCAGACTCCCTGGGGCTGTGGGATGGTCTGTATGGCAAATGTGTTGCTCTGATTGGTCAATAAATAAAACACTGATTGGCCAGTAGCCAGGCAGGAAGTATAGGCAGGACTAACAGAAAGGAGAATTGAGAGAACAGGAAGGTGGAGGGAGACACTGCCAGCCACTGCCATGACAAGCAGCATGTAAAGATGCCATTAAGCCACGAGCCACGTGGCACGGTATAGATTTATAGAAATGGATTAATTTAAGATGTAAGAACTTGATAGCTAGAAGCCTGAGCCATTAGGCCAAACAGTTTAAATAATATAAGTGTCTGTGTGTTTATTTTATAAGTGGGCTGTCAGACTGCCGGGGCTTGGCGGGACCCGGAGAGAAAACTCTCCAGCTACACCCTGGCCCACAGTTTCTGTGGATTCCTCTACCTCTGTCTCCCATCTCATCCCAAGAACACTGGGATTACAGACACCAACTGCTGTGTCAGCTTTGTGTGGCAGAGGATGGGTTCCAGGGATCCACACTCACGTCCTCACCCTTGCAAAGCAACTGTTTTAACCACTGAGCCACCTCCCATCCTTAATTCAAACTTTTAATCTTAAAAGACTACTTTGCACAACTATAAACAATAAGTTTTAAATTTTGTGAAATGAAATTTATTCTACTGTTTCTATTATTATAATACTACTACCAAAAGAAGAACTGTGAAATTCTGAAGACTAATATTTACTCCAGCAATAGAATAAAATAGTAAAATAACTATGCTATAAAGAGCGCAGAACACAAATATTTGGGTGTGTGAGGGAGAGATTTCTACTAAACTCTTTTAATCACGTAATTCCAATGTTAATTCAACTTTTTCAGGGCATATATAAAAGGAGAGTAGACTAATTCAATTTCAAGATACAGGAAAAACAGTGAGACCTAAATTCAGAAAGATTACATGAGAAGGAAAAAAACACAAATTAATCTCACTTGTGATTACCAGTGCAACACACTAAATACATATGGACAAAGAGCATCTAGTAGTACATGTAAAGGAAAGACATGAAGACCAGGGGAGTTTTATTACAGGAATACAAAAATTATTCAGCATTACAAAATCTGTTAATACCTCAGAGTGGGGGAGTGGAAATAGTGTGAGTATCTCCGCAGGTTCAGAAAACACACTTAGCAAATTTAGCCAACTCTCTGGCTTCTAAAAAAGTGGGAAATAGTTTACAAAAACAAGCCTCACTGGATGCTTTCTTAATTTGTTCTTATTCTTAATGGAGGAACATAAGGTGAATTTTTGCACGCCAAAAGTAAGGTCATTAGATTGCTAATATCGTCCCACGTAACATCTCAGGGATGATGATTAGCTCTGCATCCCAAGAAGTGGCTACCAGCACTAATGAAGAGAATCATTTGGAAAGAAGACAGAGAATTTGGTAGGCTACTGGAATAATTCAGGTATGGAAAGGCAGGAGCCTATAAAGTAGTGATAGGCTCAAAACGGAGAGACTCAAGCTTTCCAGTTTTATAGAAGATAACCCAGCTGGATTTATTTCTATGTAAAATAAAGCAACGTGTCCAAAATTTCTGACTTGGGAAAGTTGGCACAACCAAGAGTCACTTACGAAGATAAAGAACACAAGTTGTGTGTGGTGCCACTGACCTGTAACCCCAGCACTCAAAGGCGTTATCAGTACAATCCTAGCAGAGAATCAAAAGATAGAGAACACAAGAGAATATTCATGCAGATGAGATGGGGGCGGGGTGATGCCTTCACTTAAAAAAAAATGTAATAAAGAAATAGTGAAAATCCAAGAGACTATCTATGACATATTCAGCAAATATTCTAACACAGGAAATCTAGATTGCTTAATCATGCCCTCTCCTTAACCACTATGACAACTCTGTGAGCTTACTATTATCACCCCAAATTTACAAATGCAAAACCAATCAGGAAATTGCACAAAATTAAAAACAAGGATTGTAAAAGCTTTTCTCAATACCCTGCCTCTCAGGTAGAAGAATAGCCAAGAATATAAATTCTTAACAGTGGTAGTGCCTGCTTCTACACAGATAAAAACAGGAGAAATATAACAAGACTTAAAAAAATAACCATTAATTCAAGAGCTAATACACCAACTGCAATAATACTAACATAGTTATATACATTCATAAAATATTTGCCAAGTATATGTACTTTAACATATATCATTTTATTTCATATAATGAAAATACCAGGTTTTATCATTTATACCTTGTAGCACTGGAGAAGTTTAATGAAAAGTTATTTCTTAATTATTGCTTATTATGTGTGCGTGTGCATGTCTGATGTGAGTGGTCATTTGTGTACCTGGGTACACTAATGACATGTATATATGGAGTTCAGAGGACAATCTTATAGAGTTGATTCTGTCCTTCTATCTTCATGTGGGTTTCAAGAGGCCAAGGAAAGGTCAGCTAGCTTGCACATGGTAAATGCCTTTGCATGCAGAGATATCTCACTGGCCCCAAACTCTTAAATCACACTGTTGATAAATTTTAGAACTAAATGCCCTGATTTTCATGTTTATTCTACTAAAATACACTACCCCTTTACAGTGGTACATAGAGTAAACACCACTAAGTCTTTTAAATTCAACTCAATTTGGGACAGTGACCTAAAGGATTCCTGTTAGAGAGCAATGAGATGATGAGGAGAATGTCTTCAACATCCACAGAGAAATAGTTCTGAAGTGAGCCAGGCAATCATATAACACATACTGGATATTGGCTCCATGCTGATTCAACGTGAAAAATGACAGCACACGGTGGAATTTAACTTGAGCAATCCTGAAGCCCAGGTAGGGAATGCAGAAGGCTTGGGCCATAGGTGGCATCCCTCTTGCTTCTATCAAAGTTCTTGATTCTGCAAATGAAAACTCAACAGCGGATGTATAGCTCCATCCAAGAGTAGGTCTTACCAGCTCATAAGCCCCACTGTGGTAGTCTGCCAGAGAGTACTGAGAAGGTAAAGAATAAAGGGGGAGAAGATGTTATTAGGGTCCCTTCCTGAAAACAGGTGCCTGGAGATAGTGACAATTCAGAATAAAGGCAAAAAGACAGTGATAGAGTTATGGTATCTGAGTATCTACTAAAAGCCAAACCCTTTTAAAGAAACAATCATGCTTCAATTACGTTTACTGTCTGTGTTCCCCTTTTGTTGGTTTTTTTTTTTGGGGGGGCGGGAATCGTATCTTCCCTTTCTTGATAATGTCTTCATACATAAAATTGTGGATGGTTAATTATAGTTTTAGCCTGCTCTTTTTAAGCTACTTTTTAGTATAAACCTGATTTAAAAATTTAAGGTATGAAATGACTTCATAATAAAAACAAATAATAGCACAAGAGATATTGGTTATTAAAGTCAACTGTAGTCAAACTGCACATTTAAAATGTCCTGAGAAAAGAGATAAAATACAGTAGTTTAAAACTTTCAAACCATTCTGTGATGTTTATTGTAGAAGTTATGTAAGGCCTTAAAATAGGTCTGGAGAAGCTTAAGCACAGAATGTACTGAAATTATAGAAAAACCTAAAAAATATGTAGGAAAGATTTGTATTCAATTTGAGGGAAGTCATAAGCAAAGACTATCCATCCCACTGCCAGAGGTAGGTAATGAATGCTAATGGATGATAAAGGAAGGCAGAACGAGTCATTAAGCAAATTTATTTTCATCTTCTCCAAGTGGTACAATACTTGTGAATATGCCACCCCCTGAAGCTTGCCTGCACTGCTCAGATAACGACTGCAAATCCCAAAGAATTCCGGAGGGCAGTGGAGAGGGCAGTTCTCAATGGGGGCGGTGCCCTAGGTCATTCCATTTCACTCACACATACTTCAGCAGATACGTGTGAAAGAATCGCATCCTTATTAGAAAAGTCTTTAAAATCTAACATAAGTTAGTATAATCAAATATTTAGTCACTACTCAAACCAACAGTTTCATTTTTGTACTCTAGAGCTGATGTGTCTCCACAAGGAGACAAACTGGTCCCACACTTCACTGGCAGGTTTGAGGGTTGTCTTTGAATGTATACATGTTCCCCTTCTCTTTTTCCTTGAAAACGTTGTTGTTGTTGTTTGGTTTGGGGGGGTGTAGTGTTTTTGGAAACAGGGTTTCTCTGCAAAGTCCTAGGTGTCTTGGAACTCACTCTGTAGATCAGGCTGGCCTTGACCTCACAGAGATCTGCCTGCCTCTGCCTCCCAGTGCTGGGATTAAAGGCATGTGCCACCACCACTGGATGAGAGCAATCAGACATTTTATACCTTTATCAGAAACAGAATATAATGACAATTGCCAGGATCATACAGCTGTAGTTGCCAGGATACAATGACATTTGCAGGTCATACAGAGTACACAAGATTAATGTCTAAGACCAATTGTCCTGTCAGGCCTTCATGCTTCCTTGACTACTGAGGGAATGTACAGAGAAACACAAAGCGGTGCTTTGCTGCCTGAGGGAGTGCATTGGTCTCTCAGGAACTGGAAGGTACATTGTGCCCTAGCAGTCATGGACTCTAACCTGAAAAACCTATGATCCACGCCCCTCAAGGCAGCTAGGCCAGGCCAGCTCCATGGTTCCCTGCAACCTGTAACTCCAGTTCCAGAGGATCTGGAGCCCTTTTCTGACTTCTGAGAGCACATTCACTCACACACACATACATCCTTACACACACACACACACACACACACACACACACACACATATAATTAAAAATAAAACTAAAGAAAAAACATAGCATGAATTCATGATAACATTTCCATCCCAATTTACACTGAGTTTTCACTTAATTTTTGTTTTATTTTTATATGTCTCTTATGCAAAAAAAAAAAATATAGGTTCCTAAAAACAGCATAATTATTGATTGGATTTATTTCCTAAAATAACATCAATATTATTTTTAAAATACTGATAAATGAAAGATGGTTTTTGTTACATTCCTACTTAGGGCATAGTCACCAAAAATGTACAGTAAACTTATTTTTAAAGCCATTTGGAATATAAATTCTGTGTGCAGTTAGCTTACTCAGTTAGTTTTGGTGTGATTTTTAGAAACTTTGCGGGAGGGGTAATTTACTATACAATATGTAAAATGTTTACAAAGTTCCAAATCAGTACACGGAAAAATAATAAAGATAACATATAGAAATTTAGTTTTCACTTCCTCCCTCTGCTGCCTATAGTAATTTTCAAAGGTAGACAACTGTGCCCTCTAGGGGACATTTGGCGATGGCTGGTTTGCACAATAGATGCTAACTATTCAGGGAGGTCTGAGATGCTGCCATCCTTCCTCCCATGCCATCTGCTATGACAAAGAACCATATAGTCACAGCTACTGAGAAGCACTGCTGTTGTTCGAATCTTAGATGGTCTTATTAATGGAAAACCCAGGGCTGGATATTGGGGTGAAAGCTGAAAGATCAGAGAAGCAGAGCAAGCCACAGCCACCACCTATTACCTCACCAACTCCAAGAATTCTCTTGCTGAAATTCTCTAAGTCCTCACCCAAAAGGGTCTCAGCTGAACTGCTTTCGTTCCTGTTTCCTCACGCCTTACATACATTTCTCCGCCCTGCTGTCACTTCCTTGTGTACTTCCCAAGCAAAGACATGAGATCTCAACTGCTGGAATTAAAGGTGTGTGCCACTGCTGCCTGGCTCTGTTTCCAGTGTGGCCTTGAACTCACAGAGATCCAGATGGATCTCTGCCTCCCCAGTGGTAGGATTAAGGTTGTGTGCCACCACTGCCTGACTTCTTTGTCTAATCTAGTGACTGGCTCTGTCCTCTGATTCTCAGGCAAGTTTATTAGGGTACACAATATATCACCACACACATTGCCATGTAAGTAAGTCTTTTTCTCTTAGATTTGGGTTCCCCTTCATTTATCTTAATAGCAACAAAAAAGTAGTCCTTCAAATAAAAAGAAACTATAATGTACACAACTTGCTCCTCCATTGTTCTACTCAGTATCTAGGAGCATTTCAAAGCAGTAGACAGATATATACATCAATGCTTTCTGCAGGAAGACAACACTTCATTGTGCAGATGGATGATAATACGTTGAACTCTTTCTTTCTTGTAGATATTTGTCTTTTTTGTCTTTTCCTCTGTGGAAAATAATTCTACAGGGAAAATTTTGGCACATACATCTTTTTGTAGTTTTACAAAACCCACATACTTAAGGTGAATTTCTGTAAGTATTAATACAACTTTGCTAAGTGCCCCTGATCACCCTCCAGGGAGCAACAGAAAATTTGTACATTCTGGTCTAACAATTTAATATATTGTTAAAATTTTGGTTTATTGCCATCCTGCTATCTGAGAAAATTATGTCTACATAGTTGTAATTTGAAGTTCTCTTATCTATAAGATTGGACATCTTTTTTTTTTTTACTTTATTAGAGGAAATAGAACTTCTTTATTACTCTTATTAGTTAACTTCTTTTTTAATTTATTTATTCTTCTCTCATACATTACATTCTGACCACAGTTTCCCCTCCCTCTCTTCTCCCAATCCCTCCCCTCTACCTTCCTTCTCCCACAGATCCACTCCTCCTCCATGTCTCTTCAGAAAAGAGCAGGCCTAGAATAGAACCAAGCATGACTGGCAAAAAAAAAAAAAAAAGTCAATGAAATAAAAATAATTCCTAATGGTATTCTGCTATACTCATAGACTAAAACCTCATCATCAGAGAGGTCCCATCCAGCAAATTTTAGGAACAAATGCAGAGACCCACAGCCAAACATTAGGCAAAGCATCACAGATGACATACATCCACCAACATATAAAGCTGTACCTGTAACAAAATATTATCTGCCCAACACCTGTGTAGAGAATGTGTTGCAAAACACTCATTGAGACCAGGGGTGTGCTCATGGCACATTTCAAATACTGGAATATTTGGACATTCGAAGAAATGTAATTATAGTTACATGTTACTACAGCGTTCCCTCACGTAGCCCTCAGCATTAGTTTCCTGTTTGTGCCTTTACTGTCTTGACTCCATCTCATGAACTCATCAGCCCAAGTTCTTACCTGCTCCAATAAACAGAAGCATTTCTTTAGCTACAGTTTACTGAGACTTGTTACCTCTCATGTGTTCCTTGCAGTTTGCAGTATCCCACTCTTGACCATGTCTCTTCCCCACCCCACCTCCACCTTTCTTTAGATATGTTTGACTACACCACATCCTATGACACCACAGAATCTGTGTGCCAGACATCTCCCAAAAAAGTTTCACTTCCCAGTTGTGGCCAAAACTCAATGCTCCAAATCTCTTATTTACCACGTTGGTAAGAGATCCACAGGATGCCTAAGCCAGGAAACCAAATGAGAATCAATGGCATGCACACTGTTGGATTTTGGTTTTGTCAGCTTGCAGGTATCTTTCCCATCTCTTCATTTTCACATGCTATGACTTCCTTTAATAACTTTACCAGGTGAACATAGATGCTCTTGAGCAGCATAATTACCCAGGAGCCTTAAACTTCTGCTCTATTGTTGTTATTGTTATCTGCAACCTTTTACAAAAGAATGCTGTCTCATCAAAAGTGATACCTACCAATCAGTTCTGCCTTTTATTTCTTCTTCCACTTACACACCCACAGTTTCAAAGGCTTGATTATCTTGGGGTGCTAATTAAACTCCTTTTCAATAACAGGTAGCTCAACAGCTGTTGATATTTGATGAATCATCTGTCCTTATTCCAGATCATTTGTGTATTCTTATTAAATGCAAAGAAAAAGGACAAGAGAAAATGTAGAATAAAAACACCACATAAAATTGTTCTTCAAAGGACTTTCTAGCCTTTGTTATGAAACTAGCAATGTGTTCAGAAGTGTGCTTGAAATTCTAGTATTTAAAGAGCTTAGCAAGATGGAGGTAGGGTAGAAATATACAAATTATTGACATAAACTGTAAATGGACTTTCTGAATTGTTTGGCAAATGAAGATCTATGGGCCAAATCCAGTCTGCCACCAATTTTTAAATGGCCCAGAAACTGGTAAATGTTGTTTACATTGTTGAATGTTTCAAAAGAAAGCAAAAGGACAGTAATATTGTCAACATGTAAGAATAGAAGACAATTTAAGACTTGTTTTACTGAAGTTTTATTGGGACAATGTGAAGACTATTCATTTGTCTATAGCTCTTTCTGTACTTTAAGAGCAGCCTGGTGTCACTGCCAAAAAGACCACATGACCCACCAGGCCTAGATTATGACCACATGCTGCAAGTCCATATGCCTGTATCCCAGCTCTTGGGAAGATGAGGCAGCAAGATCACGAGTCTGATGCCAAACTGGACTCTATTACAAAGCAAGACTCAGCCTCAAAAACTAAACTAAATTAATAAATAACCAATTAAAAAATGGAAACCTAAACCAGTTACTATATGATCTTTTAAAGAAGTAAATGTAAAGAGTGTCAAAACTGTTTAATCAGAACTGGGAGGCTAAGAGCACTGGCTGTTCTTCCAGAGGTCCTGAGTTCAACTCCCAGCAACCACATGGTGGCTCACAACCATCTATAATGAGATCTGGTGCCCTCTTCTGGCATGTAGGCATACATGCAGACAGAACACTGTATACATAATAAATATTCCTTTAAAAAAAACAGTTTAATATCAAATAGATGCTAAATATTTCCATTTGAAAGCAGCGGCAGTGGGACCAGCCCTTGACTCATGCTCCAAAGCTGATCTATAGCAAATATCTTCTAAGTTCAGTTTGCTTAGTTTGCTCATGATTCACACATGACCCATCTTCTTAAACAGTCTCACTGAAGCACAACATAGACAATATACAGAGCACGTGCATACAGCTTAATGAACATTCACAAGGTGAGCAAACTGTTGTAACTCCAACACCATCAAGGACTAAAATATTAGCAATACCCCACAAGTTCCCTGCAAATCCCCTTCCAATTGTAGTGAAGGCTGTGTCAGCTCACTGAAGCTGAAAGGGGCCTTGGAATCCTTCTCATCTGTCTTAGTTAGGGTTACTATTTCTATGATGAAACACCATGACCAAAAGCAACTTGAGAAGGAAAAGGTTTATTTCACTCACAGTTCCATATAACAGTTTTATCATCAAAAGCAGTAAGGTTGGGAAACATGGAGGCAGGAGCTGATGCAGAGGCTATTGGGGGGCAGGGGGTGTTGCTTACTGACTTGCTCCTTTTGACTTACTCAGCCTGTTTTCTTATAGACTCCAGGATCAACAACCCAGGGATGGCACCACCTACAAAATGCTGGGCCCTCCCCCATCAATCACGGATTAAGAAAATGCCCTACAGGCTTGCCTACAGCCCAACCTTAAAGAGGCATTTTCTCACTTGAGGCTCCCTCCTCTCTGATGACTCTAGCTTGTGTCAAGTTGACATAAAACTTGCCAGCAAAACTGAGCCCTTGTCAGTTTGACACACAAACACATCCCTGTTAAATTCAAAATCTTTCCTTTATTTTTCATCCCAATATCACACGTTAATATAAACGTCAGAATATAAAACATTATACAAACTTAAAAAGTCCCACTGTCACATGAATTGACTGTTTGAAACCTGGGTCTTAGTAGAGACCCTAGGCTCAGCCTGGGAGGGGGGAACTAGACCTGCCTGGGCTGACTCCACCAGGTCGATCTCAATCCCCGGGGGAGTCTATGCCCTTGAGGAGATGGAAATGGGGGGTGGGCCGGGGGGAGGGGGGCGGGCCGGGGGGAGGGGGGCGGGACGGGGGGAGGGGGGCGGGACGGGAGGAGGGAGAAAGGGGGAATTTATGGCTGATATGTAAAGTTGAATTATATTGTAAAATAAAATAAAATAAATTCAAAAAAAAAATAAAAAATAAAAAAAAAAGTCCCACTGTCTTACAAATTTAAACACTTTAAAAAGTCTAGCTCTTTAATAAATCCAAAACCTCTTCTAAAATACAAAAGTGTCTTTTGAAATGGAAAATCTCTCAACTATGGGCTCCTAAAACATCAAAAATAAATATTTTCTTATTTCAAGAGGGAAGAACCAGGGCAGTCTCACAATCAATTCAAAGCAAAACCAAACTCCATCTGTGTAAAAAAAAAAAAAAAAAAAACCTCAATGTCCAATGTCTGGGGTCTACTCGTGATTTTCTGAGTTCCTCCAAAGGGCTTGGGTTACTTCTCCAGCTCCACCCTCTGCAGCATCACACAGCTTGACTTTTAGGTTCCAGCTGGCTCCACTCCACTGCTGCTGCTGTCCTTGGTGGTCATCCCATGGTACTGGTATATCTAAATGCTAGGGTTTCTTGCTGCACTTTCACCAGTCACCTCTCCTGGGCTCTCTCTGGGGACTCCAGAACTGCCACACAGAGCCAAGCCTTAGTTGTTCTCCATGACCCCTTCAACCTTCAAAACTAGTACCACCTGGGTGACTCTTACAGTACCAGGTTTGGCTGACAACAGGAGGTACACCTTGGCTGCCTCTGGACCATAGCTTCTGTGTGCTAACCCTGAGGAAACACTTCCCAGAAGACTTCACCTCAGTCATGCTGGTCTTGTCTTAATCACAGCTGATCCTTCATCCCCAGATGACCAGCATCCATGGTCTCAGCAAAGCAAAGCATCTACTTTAGTGGTTCTGGTCTCTTGTTCATCACAACCTATTCTTCAGCTCCAATTGAGCAGACACCACAGACTCTTCACACAAATTGCCCGGTAGAGTCTTTACTTCCCTCTGAAACTTCACAAGCCAGGCCTCCATCTGCACTGCTCTCGACTTACTTTTTTTTAACAACAAAACATGACAAAATAAAATACAATAGATAAATATAAAGATAAAATGAAAACCATCACCTTGAAGTTGGACACAACAAGTCAACAGAAAAATAAAAAAGTCACAAAAGCAGACACAAGAATCAGAGACCCACTCATTCACACATTCACTGAAAGGTGTAGTACATGTGCTGGTGACCTGGAGCAGACCCATGAAGGCCCTGTGACTGCTGTTTCAGTCTGTGTGAATTCATGTGAGCTTTGCTCAGTTGTTTTCGAGGGTCTTGTTCTCCTGGTGTCCTCCATCCCCTCTGTCTGCCCTACTCCTGCCTCCTCTTCCCTGAGCTAGACTAAGAGGAGGGATTTGATGGAGACATCTTGTCTAGAGCTATGTGCTCCAAGGTCTTTCTCTTTGCTCTCAACTTTCTTATTTTCCAGGCTCTTACAGAACAGCCCACTGAGCTTTCAACATTCAACGGTTTTTCTATCCCAAAGTTCCAAAAACCTTCCACAATCCTCCCAAAAAAATAACATGGTCATGTCTGTCACATCATCTAACCCCCTCCCTGCTGTGGAATGGTCTGTATGGCAAATGTGTTGCTCTGATTGGTCAATAAATAAAACACTGATTGGCCCGTAGCCAGGCAGGAAGTATAGGCGGGACTAACAGAGAGGAGAATTGAGAGAACAGGAAGGCGGAGGGAGACACTGCCAGCCGCTGCCATGACAAGTAGCATGTGAAGATGCCGGTAAGCCAGGAGCCACGTGGCAAGGTATAGATTTATAGAAATGGATTAATTTAAGATGTAAGAACTAGATAGCTAGAAGCCTGAGCCATTAGGCCAAACAGTTTAAATAATATAAGCATCTGTGTGTTTATTTTATAAGTGGGCTGTCGGACTGTCGGGGTTTGGCAGGACCTGGAGAGAAAACTCTCCAGCTACACCACCCCCCATCTTGTTGATGAAAAGAACAAAGACTGGCAGAGATCAATGATTTTCCAGCTTGTGAAATGGACAAAGTCAGTTGAGCTAACTCTAGCCACAGAAACATGTTTAATCATACCCCAAAAGAAAGTGATCTCATGCCTGTGATCACAACAAATGGTTGTCCCCCGGTTATATAAAATGTATAAAATATATGAGCATAAATAATTTAAATTGATACATATCTTGATATAATGTGCTTCTCCAAGTCCTTACATTTGTACCACACAAGATCTTCATTGCCCACAGGTAAAGGGAAGGATTGCAGTGCCCTCTGCAGTTTCAGCAAAAGAAAACAGTTTGTAGGGGAAAATAAATGAATTAAAACATCAGTGTGTCCCAGAAATTCACTTTCCCTTCTTAGATGAGATGAAAATATCTATGTAAGAACCCACATTTTAAGTAGAGTACATCATAGAATCATAGAAGACACCTATTCATATAAAAACTAAATGAACCATTAAATACATGTATGTAGATAACTATAGATTATTTTTAAAATGGCACAGTTACCTATGGTAGGCAAACCAGTACCTTTAGAAATCAAATTCAGGAATAGTTTTCACGTTGACTCTTTCATTATTTGAATTTTAACTATACACATGCATTAATCTTATGGCAAAAAATTAATAACAACTACCTATTAAGAAAATACCATGTGTGCACACTTTTAGGGTCTCTTTCCAGAAAGGGAGTAGATCTGGAGAGGAGAGGAGGTGGGGAGGAACTGGAAGATGTAGAGAGAGGGAAAATTGTAATCAGGATATATCGTATGAGGAAAAAAATTAGTTTTAATGAAAGTGAAAAAATAAAAACCTCGTGGGTATTTTATATATATATATATTTAATATATATGTATTTATATATATAAATTTAAAGGGTCTCTCTCTAGAAGTTTCATAACTTCACATGCATGAGTTAATCTCTAGGCCTCCCCTAAGTACTGCCATGTTGTTTTACAGTTTAGTTGTGAAAAAGGAAGAGTACAGATAATATAGCAATATAGCAACCAAAAATAATCTTCAGTTAATAGACTCTATAGACTATTTCTACCCATTAACTAATATCTTTAGCTTGTGGGAAACTAACATTCACGTGTTTTCAAGCATATGAGTAAGCAACTTTGTAAAACTGAACATTTATACCAAGCACCTTTCCAGGGTATAAGGAGTAAAAAGCTATTTGCCTAATTTACTGCGCTGATTTCTAGAATGAGGAGACCTATTTTACACAGATAAATTCATTTAAATATGATTTCTGAAAGTTATAAGCAAAAATTATACTTTAAAAATGAGCCAAAAAAAAGTGACAGACAAGAGGGTTGTTTTGTGCAGACAATGAGCTCTGAGAAGGGGATGTTCACAGAGATCCCAGAATCACAGGGAAGCATGCCGATCTATCGGCTACAGAGAACAGAGCCGTGGCTTTGGTTGGGAGCCTATGCTCCAGTGTGGAGAGAAAGAAGAGAAGGAGCAAGTGACAGGAAGGGAGGCCAGAGGGGTAACCAGGGACAAAACCGTGGACTCCAAATGTGGCTTAGGCATACGGCATGTGTTTAGCATGGTGTGAGGTCCTGGGTTCAATGCCCTCACACACACACACACACACACACACACACACACACAGGATGAAAATGATCAGGACTTTTGGAGTTTGAACAAGGAAATGAGAGTAGAGAGGTGATGCTGGGTGTCTTGAGACAGTGGCGTTACTGGTGTGTTTTTAAAGGACCTCTGAGGTTGTTCCATTGAGAGTCGACCGACAGTGGAGATGGATAAGAGTCGATACACAGAGACGTAGGAGGACTAGGGCATCAGCAGAAGTTGTCAGAAATGGCTATGTTCTGCAATGTTCGAAGCAGCCCTAAAAGAATATCCAGGCATGTTGATCATAGACTTGGAGAGCAGAGGAGAGGGTGGGCAGCCAACACCATAGTTTCCACCTAGATATCTGGAAGGATGGGCTTACCACCAACTGAGCAAGCAAGTTTGAAAGAGAACAATTGTTCTGTGGTTTGAATCTAAACTGTCCCCCACAGGCTCATGGTTTGACTACTTGGAATCTGGCTGGAGGCACTGTTTGGGGAAGCTGGGTAACCTGGAGGAGGTTTGTCCTATATGTCAGAGGTAAGTACTGTGAATGGGGCCCCTAATGGCTATCCCCACCCCTGTGTCTAGCCTCCCTCTTTGCTATGTGGTCTGTCACAATGTGAGGAGCCCCTGCCACATTCTCCCTCCACAAGAACTCTGCCATGCTTGTCCCACCGGATGGAGTAAGCCACTCTGGACGTGTGAGCCAAAATAAATCCTTCCCAGAAGCTATGGCTGTCAGCTGTTCTGTCAGAGCAACATAAAAGAAACTAAGCTTTCCCACCTCGGGCTTGGACCCCACAGCCACTGTGACGTTGGTGCCCAAAGAGAATCGGGCTGTCCTCTTGAACTTCTTTTTAAGCAGGAAATGATGGTAGCTAAGAAGGATGTCCGTGTGTCCAAACATCAGAAGTTAGCAGACAAGGATGAGACAAGTCTTCTTGTTATGAAGGCCATGCAGTTCTTCAGTCTCAAGGCTAGATGAAAGAACAGTTTGCCTGGGGACATTTCCACTACTTCCTTATAAACAAAGCAGGATCTCTGAGATTACCTCCACCTGCCTCCGGAGATCGTCCCTGACGCCCTGCGCATCAGCCCTCCTGAGATTGCCAGGCTCCTCTCAAAGGTCCAAAGGGTGAGGGACCTGCAAGATTCCTAAGAAGGAACCCTACAGAGACACTTGTGTGGAGCACTGTGCCCTGATACTGACAAGGAAGCTGAGTCTGGGACTGGTTTAGCAATGGATTCCAGTTCAGAGGTAGATGTGTGTAGTGGTTAGCTGTTCCAGCTTTGACCTGGAAGTACTACCCCTAGTGAGGCTTCTGGTAACTGCCCCGCCTACCTAAGACCCATCCCTGGGGCAGGGCTGAGACAGGAGCCTTTAAAACCTGAGATCCAGACATGCTGGCCCTGTTGATTCCTCCTGATCCTGGATATTGGATGGCAGACCAAGTCAGAGTTCTCCAGAGAACCCCACTGGACTGTACCTCACCTCTCCTGGATCCTGTAACCAACCCCTTTACTGGCTGTAAGTTACCCCAAAACAAACCTCCTTTTTAACTACGTGGAGTTGCCACATTAGGTGTTAACTACGTGGAGTTGCCTTGTTAATTCCCCACATTAGGTGTGGTCATAGATATGGGCATGTATGTGGTCAAGCCACCTCAACAAAGTTGGAGGAGATTATTTCATGTTGAATAAACTTAAAGCCAGTAGAAGAAAAAAAACACCAAAACCAATTGTGAATTCAGTACTAAATATTGTAAGTTTGCAATGCCTACTGGATAACTGAGGTTGGTTGGAGACCATGAGGAGTGCATTTGCAGGTGAGACACTGATTATGAGAGCAAGTGAAAATGACACAGGACAGAAAGGAGCGAGGGGAAGACAGGATCTCTGCAAAGAGCTCAGACTGCATACACTCCACCCTCATTCTCTCGCTTGAGGAAGCACTGAATGCTGTCAGATCCCCAGGGGGTCCCCATGCTATGTATGCCCTGGCCCTCACCCTTCTTCCTTGACAAAGCGTTGGGTGACTTGTGCCAATCACTGATCCTCACTTGATCTTGGGGATGCCTGAGGTTGTGATCATGGATCACATTTGTTTTTTTTGTTTGTTTGTTTGTTTGTTTTTTAATTTTTTATTTTTCTCTCTGTCGCAGCCATGGGAAATAAGGCTTCCTTCTGAGTGCCACTCCTCCTCTGACAAATGGCCCAAATATCCCTTAGATAACATAAAAAATGGCCACCTAATGGCTCCTTGGACCCCAGTATTTTACAGGAATTATCTAACTTCTGCCAGTGAACAGGCAAATAGAAAGAGTTGCCTTGTATCCAAGCATTTTTTTTTAACCTCAGCTCTAAACTCTCCCTTCTTGATTCCTCTCTCCTGCCCACGTGCTCCTAGCTATGCAACCTGAACCTGAGGAGTCTCTGACTGCCGCTCTGGACTCTGCCCATGAACCTCCACCTAGCCAACCTCCTGCTCCCACTCCTCCGGCATCTGTCCCTTCAGCTCCTCCTCTAGCCTTCTCCTCTCCAATATCAGGCCACTCCAACTGCCCATCTCTGGCTCCCACCTTCACTTCTTCCTGTCACTCCTTCTCGAGCTGCCCTAAGGATCACAGATGAGTTTGGGAGCAGGCTAAGACATCCGCAGATGAGGTTCATCAAACTAATGCTGCCCATCCACCCGGGGCCAAAGTGGTTCCCAATAATTCAAGATAAGAAAGAAAATCCATCTCATTTTTTTAAATGGCTTACAAAGCCTCTCTTACAATATACTAGCCGAGATCCTGAGAGCTCAGAGGGCAGACAGCTCCTTAGGACCCACTTTGTCTCGCAGCTTCCCCAACAGCAGGGCTAAAATTAAGTGTCTGAAGAGAGGGACGCTGACCCCACAGGCAGAAGTCTTAGCTATAGCATATAAGGTATACCATGGGAGAGATGAGAAAGTCCATTAATGGAACTGCCAAATGCTGGCACAGGCTATCCGACCAGCAGCCCAAAGCCTCCAGGTCCCTGTTTTAAATGTGGTAGAGAAGGCCACTGGTCTCATGCCTGCCCTGCCCCACACAGGCCACCATCTGGGCCTTACCCAAAGTGCCACCAAGGGGGACACTAGTCAGCTGACTGTCCCTGTGCACCTCGTGGCATGGGGACATCAAAGATCACCCTCTAGCCAATCTCCTAGGCTTGGCCATGAGAGAGGATTGAAGGTGCCATCTCCCACAGGGAACCTAGGGTAGCCATTACAGTATCGGGGTGATCCATTTCCTTCCTTTTGGACACTGGGGTTGCTTCCTCAGTCCTGAGGGAGTTTTGGGATCCCACCTCTCCTCATTTCCCTATTGTTGGGATAGGGGGACAACCTTACCTACCTTATCAGACCCCACTACTTAATTGTATTTTTAGGGGTATCCCTCTCACCCACACATTTTTAGTTGTGCCAACCTGCCCTGTGCCCCTAATGGGAAGAGGATTTTCTCGCTAAGGTAGGAGCTTTTATTTCGTTTGCTCCCCCATTTGCCTCACTCCACACTTGTCAGCAGCTCCTCTCCTCCTCCTCCTAGCCACCCAGCCTACTAGCTCTGGCATTTCCTTTCCCTTGCCAGCTTCTCAGGTGGTACCCAAAGTCTGGGACACCCAGAACCCTTCTGTTGCTGGGCACCATCCCCCTATTATTATCGTTACTACTCAGCTAATTGTTACAGTACCACCATAGAGCCAGAGGCCAAGACCATCAAGGATACCCAGGTGGTAAGGAACAGTAACAGTCCAGAGGTACTTACACCCCCAGACTCAAAAGGGTCTGGATTCTGCAAAAAAACAGACTTTAATATAACAATCTATTGCTGTTAAATGCCCTCAGCAATTGATCACCTGTGTCTCCTGGATGCTAACCTACTAAAGAAACCAGGTGCTGTGGGGAGGTTTGTCTCAGATAAGGCTTATCTCAGATGAAAATTAAAAGCATGTTCCAGGTTTCTCTCTCTCTCTCTCTCTCTCTCTCTCTCTCTCTCTCTCTCTCTCTCTCTCATGAATAAAATTCTGATAGCAGAGTACTAAACATTATAACATCATGGCTACCAGCTCAAGATTTTAAATTCCCTGTGGCTGCTTCTTAATATGTTTAAAAATTCTCCCGAGCTCCAGAACTAGCTTGAATCCACCTGTACATGTCAGATCCACTCCAGATAAGTATAATTCAAACTTTCCTGGTCCCAGGACCCCCCTTCCTCACTCTGGGACCCCTTGGGGAACCCCCAAGGTAAATTTTTTTCTAAACTTCCTCTTCTGCCTCACTAGCACCTTGTCAGACCCAAACAGCTACAGAGCCCTAAGCAGCAGAAGGCAATGGATGACTCCCAAAGCAGCAGAGGACAATGCACTACCTCAGGACATCTGGCTACCCCAAAAAGCTCCTTTCCCTACCTCCAAAAGTTAACCAACACCCACCGAGTTAGCTGGAAGCAGTTTTGGGAGACATGGCACCCCCATTCCCGTTCACCCACCATTTTTATAATAAACAAAGAGTATGGAATGATAGAATTCCTAGCCACTCCCCCATGACCGTGCATGTACTGGCAAAATGCTTAATCATCCCAGGGCCTTATGTCCTACGTAATCCATGCGCTGCGTGAGCACATAATTTGCATGCAGCATGATCACATAATCTATGCACATGTATGACATTGCTACATAAACCCATATGTGCATGTGTGGGGGAATCTATAAAAGTGGGTCCCACATACCCCTCCCCACTTCTTCCTGCATGATCATTCCCATAGGCCTAAGCATCCCTTCTGTTCACTTCCCTTAATAAACTCTTATAGTGGGCTTTGTTGTACCTCTTGGCCTTTCTTGCACGGTAAACAGTGCCACTTAATAAATAACATTGGTGCTGAGACAAAGCAGGCCCTTCCAGCGCTCTACATCTGGGATCCTGTACCCAGGTTTACTCTATCTATGACTGTCCACTTTTCCATTTGCCCGGCCACCAGACTGCTTCGCACAACACCGGCTGCTTTGATTGGTGAGTTTTCCCTTTCCAACCAGCATAAACAGTCTTCAGTCTCTAGCCATTTCCCACTGTGGTCTGAGATATTTTCATTGTCGGACCCCTAGGGGGTCCTCGGGAGAGGTTTCCAGAGTGAATGGTTGCCATCTACTCACAGCCTAGGAAAAAGACATGTGGGTACAAGATAAGCAGATGAGTAGACAGTGTCAGGAACCAGTACAAAGCCTCCTCCACAAGCTTCTATGTTCCTAGTGAAATGGTACAGAAAGTCTTGAAGAAATGCATGAGTCGTTTTACTCTTACTCTCTCACATAAAAATGTCTGTAGGCTTCCCTTCAACATGAGAGTGAGATCCGTATGTTTTATTATAGACTAGAAGACCCATAAGACCTTGCCCCACCTTCCTTCTCCATTACCCAAAATTACTAAGTCCCAAGTGTGGTACAGGCACATAGCAAACTCTACCAAGCCCTGGATTCTTTGACATACTTATCTGTCTTACTGGAAACCTCTGTCCTTTTCCCTCCCACATCTGATTAGTTCTTATACAGTGTACAGTCCCAAGCAGCCTCTCTAAATCTTTCTTAAACAGCCATCTGAAATTCACTCCCCCATCCCAGAGCAGTGGTTCTCAACCTTCCTAATGCTGCCACCCTTTAATACAGTTCCCCATGTTATGGTGACCCCCAGCCATAACGTTATTTCATTGCAACTTCACAACTGTGATTTTGCTGCTGCTATGAATTGTAATATAAATATTTTTGGAGATACAGGGTTGCCAAAGGGGTCACGACCCAGAGGTTGAGAATCTTGGCAGAGGCTTTATGGCTGCAAGGAAAATGATTTCTCACCTGAGCAGCAGAAGTGAAGGAGATGGAGTGGAAACATCTAAAGATTATGTCTGGTGGAAGAAGGCATTCTGGGAAATCTTGGAAGCCTTCCTTGTAGGATCAGCTTAAGAAAGGTTCTGACTCTGAAAAAGAAGAAAAAGATCTGGGTGCTTTGGAAGAGGGTGTTGACAAAGAAAAGACTCCAGTGATTGATAAACATGGAAAGAAAAGACCTTCTGCAAGAATAATTGGAGATACAGGAGGTAAAGTATAGAATATGCTGGAGGGGAGGGGGAGCTGGCATTAACAAAGCTCTTCTTGCCAAGAGAAAAAGAACAGACATGTATACAAGAGCTTCCTTCAAAGCCAGTAATCAGAAAATTGAGCAAATTTGGAAAACACTAGAAGAGCAAACACAGAAGCTTAACAATGACTATTCTCAGCAGTTCATGACAATGACTATTCTCAGCAGCAGTGGGACCTGGGTATGCAGAAATGTGAGGAACAGGAAGAAAAACTGGCTGATCTCATTCAACAAGAGTTTTCAGCAGCCAAAAACTGTTCAGAACCAAAGACTGAAAGCAATCAGACAACTACACAAGCAGTTCATAGAGTTTGGAGTATGTAGAGAAGAATAACGATAATCTATTTACTGGCTGTCTTAGTTAGGGTTTTCATTGCTGTGAAGAAACACCATGACCATGGCAATGCTTATAAAGAACACGTTTCATTGAGGGTGGCTCGCTTACAGTTTCAGAGGTTCAGTCCATTATGATCATGAAGGGGAGCATGGCAGCATGCAGGCAGATGTGGTGCTGGAGCTGAGAGTGCTGCATCTTACAGGCAACAGGAAGTCAACTGACTGTCACACTGAGTGAAGCTTAAGAAAAGGACCTCAACCCCCCCCCCCCCCCGTAGTGACATACTTCCTCAAACAAGACCACACCTACTCCAACAAGGTCACATCTCCTAATAGTGCCACTTCTTTTAGGGACCATTTTCAAGCCACCACACTGGCACACAAAGTGAACTTTAAAAAGAAATGGCTATTTTGTATTAAAAATATAAAAAAAAAATAAGATAAGATAAAAATAAAAAAAGGTTAAATGAAAACTGTAGATTCTATTCAAAATTGCAAAAATATAGATTAATGCAAGCCCTGGATGTTTTCTTTAATGAATTTTTTTCTGAGAAAGAGTTTCTCTGTGTACCTCTGGCTGTCCTAGAACTTACTCTGTAGACCAACCTAGCCTTGAAATCACAGAGACCTGCCTGCCTCTGCCTCCCAAGCACCGATATTAAAAGTGTGTGCCACCACTGCCTGGTAAGGTATTCTTTTGTTGGTTGGTAGGTTGGTTGGTTGGTTGGTTGGTTGGTTGGTTGGTTGGTTGGTTGGCTGGTTTGGGTTTGGGTTTTGGTTTTTCTGAGACAGGGTTTCTCTGTGTAGCCATGACTGTCCTGGAATTTGCCCTATAGACCAGGTTGGGCTATTTTACTATTTAGTATGTACTTCCTGCCTCTTCCACAAGAATGCATTTCATGAGAAGCTTAAACACTTACTAGCTTCTCTTGTTCTCTCTCTCTCTCTCTCTCTCTCTCTCTCTCTCTCTCTCTCTCTGGCTTTATTTTTGTACTCTGTACCCTGGGAGAAATAGGTATTTGTAGCTGGAGCTGATCTCCAGTCCCACCAGGGCCTACTCAGACCCAAGTAAACACACAGAGACTTATATTACTTATAAACTGTATGGCCATGGCAGGTTTCTTGCTATCTAGTTCTTATATCTTATATTAACCCATTTCTATCAATCTATACCTTGCCACGTGGTTCATAGCTTACCGGTATCTTTACATGTTGCTTCTTCATGTTGCTTCTTCTGGTGGCAGCTGGCAGCATCTCCTGACTCAGCCTTCCACTTCCCACAATTCTCCTTGTCTGTTTATCCCACCTATACTTCCTGCCTAGCTACTGGCCAATCAGCATTTTATTTATCAAACAATCAGAGCAGCACATTCACAGCATACAGAACATCCCATAGCAGATATTTGTGCTCATTACTACCTCTCCTAAGAAAATAATAGCCTTAAGACCACATGCACTAGGTCTAGTCTAGTCATTCTTGTGTCTTCTAAGCCTAGAAAAATATCCAACATAAAGTAGTTTCTCAATGGATATCTTTTTTTTTTTCACTGCTAGTGATTAAACATAATGAGGCAGAATCCTCGGCCCCAGCCCCCTTTTTATTTTTTATTTTGAGACTGACTAAACTGCCCTTGAGGCCTTGAACTCAGTCCACAACCCAGACAGGTTTTGAATGTGGCCATTGTTATGCCCAGATCGCAGGAACCTCCAAAAGACCACCACAGAGACTGAATCCTATATGTAAAAGTGAAGAGCCTTTATTTTCAAGCTCCAAGCTTGGTCTCTCTGTCTGTCTGACACAGTGGTGAAAGCAGAGAGCCCTAAGCTCAGGCAGGATGGGGTTTTTATCATAGCAGAGGTTGGGGTGAGGGGATTTCCAGGATTCAGGACCCTGATTGGCTGACATTTGTCTAGGTGTATCTATAAAACAGAAATAGGTGTGTGCTAGACTCAGGGACATCTGGCCATCTTATCTAACCTTATCTAATGGTTGGAATGTTTGGGATGTCAGGTACTTCCCCTTAGATGTAGGCCCTTCTTGGGTGGGGTCAGCTTATTACTTTTCCTGGGTCTGTTTCCTGCCAGTAAGCCTGTCACAAAAAGCTGTGTCTGGGCCTCCAAGCCTGTCATGGCAGCTGTGTGGTCAAGCTGTTTGGGAACCCCACAGCCATCCTGCTGCCTCAGATTGCTGAGTACCTGGGTTTACAGGCCTATACCATCAAACAACATCTTTTTCATTAGTGTATATTAATTGTACAAGACAATTCGTTTTGTTATGACATTTTTATACCTGCGTATTATATCCTTTTATCAAATTTGACTCCTCATACCTTCTCAGTCCCCCTCTCTTTCCCTCTAATCAGTAATGTTAGGAATTATATGCAGCGAGACCCCTAGATGCGGCGGCGGCGGGCTGGCAGGCGGCCCAGTCCATGTGGGCATGGCAGTGGGGTAGCAGGTAGAGATACATAACTCAGACGCTGCATCCGCATGGAAATGGTCTATTATAATAGAGAGATGAAGAGGCAGAAAGACAGAAAGAGGGAAACAGACAGAGAGGGGGGGAGAAAGAGAGGGGAAAAGGGAGGGATAGAGGGAGGCGAGGGGTTCGAGAGGTTCGCACCTAGTGGGAGGAAAATGGAAGAGAGAGAAATGAGTGGATTTTTCCCTTAAGAACAGGCTTCTATGTCAGGGCATAAGGTGGCACCAAAGGGTGGGATCAGAATGTTAACATTTCTCCATTTTCAATTATATAAAAAGGAGGTGAGTTATGGGAACCAGTAGGGGAACAAGGGTGCTGAATTCTCGACACTACTTCAAGCTGATGAGGGGCGAAGTGGAGAGGGGGAACCCAGGAGTCACACATGGCCAGGGGCGTAAGTGAAGAAGCATCCAGTTAGCTGTCATCGTGGAGATCTCATGTGTCTGTTCCTTGAGTGAGCTGAGGGGGCAGGTTACAGCAGTGAACTGAGGAGTGTGTTCTTCAGGATTGTAGGAGCCATCACATCTGCCGTTTCTCTGGAGGTGGGGGTGCATCCATCTCAGTTGGTGTCCTTGGTTGGGGGTTGGCCTATCTGGAGAGCCCCTTGGCCCATGCATGGGAGGAAAACTGCAAATATTCTCGAAAATGGATGAGATTAAAATGGGCTCTGGAGACTGTTAATTTTTATCAGACCAGATTTTTTGATGCGGTAGAACTTTTCCCAGGGACCTGTAGGTATCTGTAAGACAGCTGGAATAGATTTACATCATAGCACAAAGGGTTGAAAATCCATAGAAATTTAAGAGTCTTAAGAACTGTTTGTAGGGAGCTGGAGAGATGGCTCAGAGGTTAAGAACACTGTTCTTCCAGAGGTCCTGAGTTCAATTCCCAGCAACCACATGATGGTTTAAACCATCTGTAATGAGATCTGGTGCCCTCTTCTGGCTTGCAGGATGCAGGCAGAACACTGTATGCATAATAAATAAATAAATATTTAAAAAAAAAAGAACTGTTTGTAGTCAATGTTCTATCGGTTTATCAAAGCTGCATTTATCAGTATTAAAACTTTGAACTTCTGGAGTTATATCTGAAATCGGTCTATCCTGTACCATGAAGTCTGTGAATGAGGCATTATAGCTCAAGTTTTTTCTGGTCTTGCCCAGCCCTACAGACTCCGTAGCCACTTATAAAAATAATCACTCAGAAGCTTATATTAATTAAAACTGCTCAGCCATTAGCTCAGGCCTACCACTGACTAGCTCTTACGTTTAAACTCAGCCCATTTCTGTTGATCTATATGTTGTCACATGTTCCGTGACTTTACCTGTGTGCCATTACATGCTGCTCCCTCAATGGCGGGCTGGCATCTACTTACTCAGCCTTCCTGTTCCCAGAATTTTCCTTGTCTGTTTACCCTGCCTATACTTCCTGCCTGGCTACTGGCCAATCAGCTTTTTGTTTATCAACCAATCAGAGCAACATATTCACAGCATATAGAACATCCTGCCGCAAGACATAGCTTTATATGGAAACTTATTAATGGACTGTCAGTAATCTTGGGACTGGGGCTGTCAAACTGATACACTCTAGTCATCAAACATTGTCAGACCTGAGAAGGATAAATTTAAAAAGTGAGACAGCTCCCTGGGCAGCAATCCCAAGTCTCTCTGTGGTCGTACAGAAGCCCAAAAGACAGTACTTGTTCAGATAATAGGCCCAGAACAGATTTTTCTGACAGATTTTTTTTTCTGTGGAGTAGAAATTTGGGGAGACTGTCCCACCTTGACTTTGCAGTATGGGGCAATCAGTCCTCCATTGTTACACCTATTCACAATCTGGACAGGATCCCAACATGTCACTGCGTGGCGGGCCTTGCCATAAGCTTCCAGGTAAAGGTTCTGCGGCCATCCATCTTCTTGGAGAAGTTACAAGATGCTGCTGCCAGGAGCTAACATGTCTCTTTGCCACAAAAAGCTTTAATATTAAATGCCATATTCTCAGATCTCTATAGGTGTTTGAGGACTGGGGGAACAAAATCTG
>CABHPP010146889.1:0-43261 GCA_902168425.1 Peromyscus attwateri | reverse complement strand
CCTCTTAGTCCAGGCCCTGCCGCAGCGCGTTGCCGGGCAGAACCCGACGCTTCCCGCTCGCTGCTCCCGGACCCCGCCCTCCCTGGGCTGGGCTCTGGGCCCTGGACCCCGGGTCACTGGAGCCTTGTCTGGGGCCACCATGGGCTCGGAGATGGAGCCTCTGCTCCGGGCCTGGAGTTATTTTAGACGCAGGAAGTTCCAGCTCTGCGCCGATCTATGCACGCAGATGCTGGAGAAGTCCCCTTATGACCAGGTACCTGCTGGCCCCAGGCAGTCTGTGGATTCTCTTGCTATGGCCGTGGGCTCTGGGGGATCCCTCTGTCCCCTGGGGGAGGCCTGGGAGGAGGGCCCTAGGAGAAGTTGCCTGTGTGGACCGCAGAGGCACCCGGAGCAAGACTCTGTGGAGTCCTGGATGGCGGGTCCCTGGCCTTTGCATCTCCGGGGATCCTGAGTTCTGTGCCTTGACAGCTCCTGCTGTAAACTACAGCAGCCCCTTTCCAGAATTAGTTACGTTTAGAGGGACTCTGTTAAGTTTGTGGGGAGCTTTGGTAATTCATTGGTCATTCACTGGTCAGACTCTTGACTTCGTTGATTTCTAAAAAGGAAAAAAAAAATATGTGAACAAAGATCTGAGACGATGCCCCTTTTAAACACAGCTATCTTTTGGTTCAGATGAAGCATGCGCTCTTCCTACCTCATCTTTAGATATCTGCCCAAGTGTCAAAGATCTGTTGTTTCTGAGTCATGAGTTCAACCTGAGACAAGATACAGGATATATTTATTTTTAAAGAAGTTACCTGGGCAAGAGAAACTATACTTGTAGGAGGGAAAGATAAAACAGAAAGCCTTCTAAAAGAGGAAATGATAGTGGTGATTAAAAGCAAATTTAACAGTCCAGCATGAGGGTGAGGTAGAGGCAAGAGGATCAGTAGTTTACAGCCATCCTCAGCTAAGTAGAGAGTTCAAGGCCAGCCTGGTGAGCCATGTAAGAACCTGCCTTTAGAAAGAAAGTAACAATACAGTAATGTTGTACAGTAATTAATGAAAAGGGTAATAATGAATGGGAGAGGTACAGTGCCATTGAGCAAGTAGCTCCTGGAAGAGAGAAGAAGAAAAATGGGAGATTAAGAGTAGAACTGTGGCATTTTGGCAGTGCTTCAAGTACGTGCACTGTCCCTGTACAGTTTTGGTTCCCCCTTCTTTCCTCGAGTGGCATTGCGTTGGAGTTGTTAGGAAAAGGGGGAAATGTAGGGAGTGAGAAAAGCAAGGGCCTGAGTGTGAAGGTTGTTACTAGGCTCTGCACTCTCTGAGCAAATGGATGGAGGTAACCTAGTCATTGCACGTGACCTGCAGAACAGCCCGTCTTAGTGGTGATGCTCAGCTAGCTTCTCTTCTTGTCATTCATGCTCATTAAAGGACTGTGCATCTGTAAACAAGTATTTTTCCAAGAGCATTGCTTGGTGCGTTAGTTCCCCAAATGCTGCTAAAGACATTTTCAGGAACAATCCAGCACGTTTGGAAACAATAAGACAGTCTACGATCTTACCTTTGCTTCCGAGGGAAGTTTGTTAAGAACTTTTGATGTACCAGACATTGTTCCGGGCACAATGGTTCTCAAGAACTTTACCTGTTGTTTCCATTGAGTTGGGGTGGTTTCCACAAAACAAGATTCCCAAGAGTTGCTCACTGGAAGTTTCCTCATTAAATGCCAGTGAGAGACGTAGACTCCCTTCTTAGAGACTCAAGATGTGCCCAAAAGGCCCTGAATAATTCAGAAGAAAATAAACCTGGTTTTGCCCAATTTTATTTACCAGTTTAGAAACTTACTTGAATAATGATTTTTTTTTTGCCCCAGGGCAAATGTATTTCTTATTATCTGGAGGAGATACTGCTAGCAAAAGTGTTCTTATTAATGGGTAAGACCCTATAATCTTGAGGCCATAGTGACATTCAGTACTACACCTGTGAGTTGAAATTTTATTTGTGCTGGATTTTGTGATCAGTACTCTGTGTTCATTTCACTGACCTTTTATAGACTATTTATGACTTCCCAGACATAAGTTCTATAAAGTAAATATCCTTCTAATGCTTAAAATAACCTTGTAAAATAGGTAACAAAAATAACAGATTTGGTTCTGAGGATTTTGTTGTGCTATCTCATTTAATCCTCAACTATTTTAGGGGTTGGTAATATTTTCCCCACCTTACAGATTCAGGACACAGAAATGTGTCCAAAAGTTACAAAGCTAGCAAGCCCATTAGGCTGCCACTAAACTTTTCAAAACAACTTCTGAACTTTTCCCAGTATATTTTTCTCATGTGCCTTCTCTCCACCCCCAAATATTAGCTGGTATAGGATTTTGACACATCTATTTGCTTGGATTTAAAGCTCTGATACGTCCTGAAGGAAAAAGTTCTAATTCTGATTTAGCCCAATAACAAAACTTATTTGACCCAGAGGGGACACAGGAGGACAAATTTCCTCCATTATTTGGTGAAGATATTGTTTTGGAAAACTAATAGCCAGAAAAGTGGTGCTTTTTAATATGGTTAAGAAAGATTTTTTTTCCAGGAAAAATGAGAAAACAAATTAAGTGCTTTGTTTACAGTCTTATATTTTCAGCTAAACAAGATAAATAGGTCTTAGTGTGGCCTCTTGTATTGATCTCATTATGTCTTACCTCCGGTCCTCTTGGAAGATTAAGACTTATTTCTGAGATTGTTTTGTGAATGTGTGGTTTTGATGATGATGATAAAGAAAACAGACACAGAATCCCACTGGGGAACGCTGCTGTTGGTACTGCAGAGTGATTAGCATGATTAAGATCATCATGGAAAGAGATCTTATTAGGTTCTAGCTTGTTTCATCACTCTATTTCCTGAGGATCTGTGACAAGACTACATGATGTGATACATAATTCTTTATACCGTGGAAGAGTTGTTCTTTCTTATTTATTGATATGAGCAAGGGTTATATTCAGTTTGGGTAAATATGTCTTAGGGTGACTATTGCTATGATAAAGCACTGTGACCAAAAGCAAACTGGGGAGGAAAAGGTTTCTTTGGTTCACATTTGTGGTCTACCATGAAGGGAAGCCAGGGCAAGAACTCAAGGCAGGAACATGGAGGCAGGAACTGAAGCAGAGAGCGTGGAGATCGCTGTTTACTGGCTTGCTCCTCATGGCTCTTTCAGCCTCCTTTCTTAGACCTCCCTAGAACCACCTGTCCGGAGTTAGCACTGCTCACAGAGATCTAGGCCCTCTCACATCAATCATACATCTCCTCCCCTGATCCCCCCAAAGGGAAAATGACCCACAGGTTTGCCCGCAAGCCACACTCTCTCTTGTGGTTTCCTCTTCTTAAATGACTCTAGCTTGTGACAAGCTGACAGAACCCTAGCATTTCTTGAACTTCCTCCTTTCAAAATCCTTTCAGTTTATTTGAATTGCCATTCCTGGGCTACCAAACTGATTTGAGTGTGAATGAGTTTGTTGGGAGCAGTGCCTGGACACACAGTGGGACAAAGAAATAGAAATGCTTCTTTTGTGTGCCAGCGGGTTCATTTTGGCAGCTACCTTCCTCGCTCCTCAAATACAGGTAAGAACTTTTGTTTTTAAAAATAATATTTTTTTCACCTTGGTTTTTTTTTTTTTTTTTAATTTTTCTTCCAGATAAATAAGAGAACTTTGCTAAAGTGATTTGCTGTTTGTTACTCTTGTAAGCTGGGCCAGAGAGCTTCAAAAGAACATTTTGGTCTTCATATGTGGACCTATTGGATGAAGCCTGTCTCTAAGACTATTTCATCTGCCTCATTTTTTTTTTTTAATCCTTTCTTAGTACTAGGGATTGAGCCTCGAACCTTGTGCATGTCAGGCAAATGCTCTACCACTGAGTTACATCCTTTCAGCTGTTTTTATTTCCCTTTTAAGAGATTGTGAAATAGTGTCATCAAAAATCCTTAGAGCCTTGCATTCTGTAATAGGACATTAGATTTTATTTATTTTTAGTTCTAGCCAAAGTCAGGGTACTTAGGCTGCCCACAGAAGTATCCATACCAGGAACAGCATGTTTCTAGTTGTATTAGGCTTCAGAGGGGCCAAGGGTGGGATAAATATAAGATATGTAGTGTTTGGTCATGGAGAAGCATTCTTGAAGAACATGGCGTGTGAATTCTTTCCCAGACACAGTATGATTAACAGTAGAGACAGAAGGCAGGGTCCCAAGCTTGGAGGGTATTAAAGTTGGATCTATTAAGAATAAAGATAGAGAGATATCAGGTTCATTTATCATGGTTTCCTCCCAATAGAAAAAAAGGATGACCAATTACAGAACGAGGCACTGTTTTTTTGTTTTTTGTTTTTAAATTGTGACTAGAAATGTGGTGAGAGGTGATTAGATGTTAAAGGAGGACTTACAAAACCACCCTCCATAGAGTAGTGTGACCTAGAGGGAGGGCTGGCTTCCCAGGCTCATGCCGGTCATCCTGATTAGAGGCCTAATCGGATTACTATCCTTTGCATTCCATATGTCAGATTAACGGCTTTCTAAGCAGTGCTGAATGTGTAGCTCCTCTGTAAGGACACGTTTCATACAGCATGGAACTTTTATAGGCAGTGGGTTTTTAAAGAAGACACGATGTATTCATGAACAGAGTAGGCTTCTGAAGGGGGCAATAATTGGTGTGTGTTAGAAGGAGAGAAGAGGGTTTTCTACTTGACTTTCTCCTCTCCTGCCCCAAGTCTCCACTTACAATGAAAGATGTTACAGAGAGGGAGGCAAATGATTTGAAGAGGGAAGGTAGGGGACAAGTTGTCTTCAGAGAGCATGTGAGTAGTGCAATGATTTGATGAAACAACCGTCTCCCAGCCAAATATGTCTTTATGTCCAATTACCTAATTTGCTTCCTGTTTGGGGCCATGGAGGCTTCATCCTTTGGTTCTCTCTGTACATGTCAGGCACTTTGTTGCCTGGATTTCTGTCCTCCCAGATCATACAGATTGCATTGTTGCATGGCTGCTTAGTCACTTGACCAAGTCTTAACCGTTTGAAACCCACCCATCTTCGTGGCCTCCCGGGCCTCTCCTTCCTGCTATTACTAAATTCTGAATAACAATGCTGCAGTTTTAGATCTGGGTAGGCTCATTAGCTGGAGTAAGTGTTGGTGATAATTAGGAAGTTGTGTTCAGAAATATCTGGAGATTCAGTTCCCTGAAGTAATAACAACAGCTTAAGAGATACATCCCCCAGGGAGGAAGGAAGGAGGCTGTGTTAGGTAGTTTTCTAGTTGCTATGAACAAAATACCTGACAAGAAGTGATTTAAAGGAGGAAGTGTTTATCTTGGCTTACAGTTTTAGGGGATGCAGTCCACTGTGGTGCAGAGAGCATGGTGGCCGGAGCAGGAGGCTAACCAATCACATTGCTTCTTTTGTGAGAAAGCTGAAAGTAGCAAATGTTCATTGTCAACATTGTATACAGCTCAGGACCCCAGCCCATGGAGCAAAGCCAACCATATTTAGGATGGGTCTTCCTACCTCAATTTACCTAATCTGGAAAAGCCTGATAGACATGTCCAGAGATTTTTGTCCCCAAGGTGATCCTGCCAAGTTGACCATCACTTTAATCTATCACAGAGGCAAACTACTGGAGTTGAAGTTGACTCTGAAGAGCACTCCTGGGTTTAGACAGTAGCTCCCCACTTTCTGTGTCCTCTTAGCTGCTTTGAAGGGGGCACGGAGGAGAGTTTTAGTTTGATCTCTAGAACCTGGAGCCAGTGCTGGTTTCTGAAAAGGAGACCAGGAGATATTTGGTGCTTGTGTGTTAGGTGTATCCTTCGGTGACTTTCCATCTCAGAGTGAGAGAGCTCCAAAAAGGTCAGGGTGTCATGATTAATCCTAAAACTATCCCAGAAAGGAGCATTATCATTTTCCCTGAGAGGTGAGAATAAAGGTCAATAATAAATAGAGGTAAATAGTAAAGGTTGTGTGACCTGTTTGTTCAAGATTCCACACCTGAGTCCTTTCTTTAGGATCAAGTCCAGGGCTTCTGACTCGAGCAAGGCCTGCTATCTTCCACCCATCTATCTGTGTTGATGCCCAGAGAAATAATTCACTAGACTAAGGGAATCTAACTTGTGGTTCCCTATCTAGAGGATTTATTTTTCATTTTTCTTTTTCAAATTTATTTAACATCCTGACTGCAGTTTCCCCGCCCTCCGCTCCTCCCAGTCTCCACGCCCCCCATCCTCTCCTCCTCCATTTCTACTCAGAAAAGAGCAGGCCCTCCATGGATATAAACAAAACACAGCAAATCAAGTTGCAGTAAGACTATGCACCTCCCCTTGTATTAAGGCTGGACAAGACAACCCAATATAAGAAAAAGGGTCCCAAAATCCAGCAAAAGAGTCAAAGACAGCCCCTGCTCCCACTGTTAGGAGTCTCACAAGAAGACCAAGTATACAACTGTCACATAAATGCAGAGGGCCTAGGTCAGTCCCATGCAGGCTCCCTGGTTGTCAGTTCAGTCTCTGTGAGATTCTATGAGCCCAGGTGAGTTCATTCTGTGGGCTTTCTTGTGATGCCCTTGACCCCTCTGGTTTGTACAATCCTTCCTCCCTCTCTTCAGCAGGATTCCCTGTGCTCAGCCCAATGTTTGTCTTTGGGTCTCTGCATCTGTTTCCATCAGTTGTCGGATGAAGCCTCTCTGATGATAATCGGGCTAGGCCCCAATCATGTTTGTCTTTCTGGGTCTGGGTTACCTCACTAAGGATGATTTTTTTTCTAGTTCTCTCCATTTGCCTTCAAATTTCATGATGTCATTGTTTTTAACTACTGAGTAATACTCCATTATATAAATGTACCATATTTTCTTTATGCATTCTTCAGTTGAGGGGCATCTATGTTGTTTCCAGGTTCTGGCTATTACAAATAAAGCTGTTATGAACATAGCTGAGCAAGTGTCCTTGTGGTATGATTGAGCATTCTTTGGGTATATGCCCAAGAGTGGTATAGCTGGATCTTGTGGTAGATTGATTTCCAGTTTTCTGAGAAACTGCCACACCGATTTCCAAAGTGGCTGTACAAGTTTGCACTCCCACCAGCAGTGGAGGAGTGTTCTCCTTGCTCTGCATCCTCTCCAATATGAGCTGTCACTTGTGTTTTTGATCTTAGCCATTCTAACAGGTGTAAAATGGAATCTTAGAGTTGTTTTGATTTGCATTTTCCTGATGGCTAAGGATGTGAATATTTATTTGTTTCTCGGCCATTTGAGATTCTTCTGTTGAGAATTCTCTGTTTAGATCTGTACCCCATTTTCTAATTGGATTATTTGGTTTTTTGATGTCTAGTTTCTTGACCTGATTTTTGACAAAGAAGCCAAAAGTATACAATGGAAAAAAAGAAATCATCTTCAACAAATGGTGCTGGTATAACTGAATGTCAGCATGTAGAAAAATGCAAATAGATCCACATCTATCACTCTGCACAAAACTGAAGTCCAAGTGGTTCAAAGATATCAACATAAATCCAGATACACTGAAGGGAAAGTGGGAAAAGCCTTGGACACATTGACATGGGAGACAACTTCCTGAACAGAACACCATTAGTGCAGGCACCAAGATTGACAATTAATAAATGGGACTTCATGAAACTGAAAAGCTTCTGTAAGGCAAAGGACACTGTCAGTAGGACAGAGCTGCAGCCTACAGAATGGGAAAAGACCTTCACCAACCCCACATCTGAGGACTAATTTTCAAAATATATAGAGGGATTAATTTAATCACACAAAAAATGTAATTTAGATAGACTCCAAGTCAAAGGCTGCAGTGTTTTTTTTTTTTAAATTAAAGTATTGCCCTAACTTTAAAATATTTAATTAAAATGAAAAAATTCTTTTCTTTCATTGTTGTGTTCTTAATGGGCCTTCAAATGAGATATGCCTGCTCTTGGTCTCTCCATATCCTATGACAGTCTGTTTTCCTCTCTTGATACTGTCTCACATACTCAGCACAGTGAATGCTCTTGGCTCAGAGTGGCTAGGTTCAGATACTGCCTGCACACCTTGACCACATTTGTAGTGCCATACCTAGATGCCCAAGAGTTATGTGGAGGTTTTCACTAGTATGCGGTTAATAATCAAAAATATTAGCTCTCGTTTTTCTATATGGCTAACATCACACAAACAAAGGACTCTTCAGAGAAATATAATATTTATTAGGGAATTAGCAAGGGCTGTTACAGTGGGGAATGCATGTGGCATTGCAACCAGGGGACAGGGTAAAGGCGAATGAGGAATATTGCATTAGTTATTTTAAAACCGTAATCCTTGGCCACAGGATTAATAACAAGGGCATTCAAATATCAGTAACAAAGGTGGTATCAGTCCAGTGTTGAATGGACAGTTTTGGGGATAGAAATTTTCTGTATAAAATTTTAGTGGCCATTGTTTGAGGCTGTAGTTCTGGCAGTCTTTTGTGACTGTTCTTGTTCAGAGGTATATACTCTGAGATTCCCCTCTCCCTGACTGATTTTTCACTACCCCTTGACATAAGCAATTTCATTTTGATTCTGACCACTTTTGTCCTAGAGATATTCGCATGTGGGATTCAGTTATTCCGTATTTCTCTGAAAGGATTGTTGATCATCTGGAAGGCATTTGGGAGGAATCTGTCCAGTGGAATGGGTGACGAAATGACGTTGGACGTAGTTCATGAATCATTGTCATTTACAAGTTCCAGACAATTCTCCCCTTTCTCAGACTCCCTTCTTATTTCCCATGTCTTCTGCTTCACCCGTTTCCCCTCCACCTGCATTATCTGAAATGTGTCCATGACTACAGCATCTAACACGTTATCGTGTAATTTATTTACTTTTGCATGTCCCCCTGTACAGTGTTTGTAGCATCTTGGTGGGCGCTAAGACTGCCGGGAACAGGCTGTGGAATGAACGCGTTCTCTGTCTCACACCCTTTTAGGCCTTGGCTGTTTTCAATCCGCATTTTCCACCCACACAACTAGCCCCCTTCTCTGTCTTCCCCACTCCCTAGGCCTCTCATTTTTTTCTCTGACCTTCTTGTTTTCCTGTCTGCCCTTCACCCGCATAGTCACTTGTGTGTTCGCAAGGGATAGATGGACGAATAAAACAGAGGGATCACACAGTCCTTCATCAGTGCACAGAACCCTGTGAGTCTGAATTGGAGCTTCGGTTTGCCCTGGAGGAATCTCACTCCTGCTGGTAGAATAGTAAACACCGGGCTTTTGCTTTGTGTTAGGGGTTTCTGTTTCCTTTAGTTGTTTGCTTTTCCTTTTCAAACACTGTCTGCAATTGCCTGTTGTTGATCTTTCCCACTGTCTTAAGTAGGATTTTTATCACTCTGAAGAGATACCAGGACCATGGGCTACGCTTATAAAGGAAAATATTTAATTGGCCTGGCTTACAGTTCAGAGGTTCAGTCCATTATTATCATGGTGGGACATGGTGGCATGTAGGCAGACATGGTGCTTGAGCTTGAGAGTCCTACATCTTGATCAGCAGGCAACAGGAAGTGAACTGAGACACTGGGCAGTATCTTGAGCATATATGAGACCTCAAAGCCCACTTTCACAGTGACACACTTCCTCCAACAAGACCACACCTCCTAATAGTGCCACTCCCTTTTGGGGGCCATTTTCTTTCAAACTACCACACCTATTCAATTCTATATTGGTTCTATCTTATAGATATTGTAAACTTAATTTAGCTTTTCACTTTTGAGGTACTAGAGATTATGGATCCAGGGTCTGGTGCATATTAAGTGCTCACATACCACTGAGATGTTCATCTAGCCTCTCATCTAAACTTTACTTTTTACTTTACTGTGTCTTATCATTTCTAGCATTTAAGAAAATTTAAATTTCCAATAAGCTGACAAAAAAGTGCTCTTAGTCCACTCAAACATCTGTACAACTGTATTAGTCAATTCTCTCTTTGCTGTAACCAAATATTAACCAGAACAACTTAAGGGAGGGAGGTTTGTTTTGGTTCAGGGTTCAGAGGAACACAATCCACTATAGCAGAGAAGGCATGTGGCAGGAGTTATTTAGTCTGTGGCACTAAAAAAGAAGCAGAGAAATGTAGCTAGAGTTTTCTTGCCTGGCCCACAGTCAGGACAAATCTCTGTCACCCGCCAGTCCCACAGCTGCTCAGACCCAACCAAGTAAACACAGAGACTTATATTGCTTACAAACTGTATGGCCGTGGCAGGCTTCTTGCTAACTGTTCTTATATCTTAAATTAATCCATTTCTATAAATCTATACCTTGCCACGTGGCTTGTGGCTTACCGGCATCTTCACATGCTGCTTGTCATGGCAGCAGCTGGCAGTGTCTCTCTCACTCAGCTTCCTGTTCTCTCAATTCTCCTCTCTGTTAGTCCCGCCTATACTTCCTGCCTAGCCACTGGCCAATCAGTGTTTTATTTATTGACCAATCAGAGCATTTGACATACAGACCATCCCACAGCAGAGAAAGGACAATGCCAGTGCTCAGCTGGCTTTCTCCTTTTCCCTTTGTATTCAGTCTTGGACTGCATCCTGCCCGTGGCCATGTCAAAGGAGCAGCAGGTGGCAATTGACTTCAGGGGACTGGCCCACCAGGAAGCAAAGCACTGATGGGTGAATCTCAGATAGGCAAGGCCCCAAGGGCTTCAGACCCAGAATGTCTCTTGTTACTGCTGTGCCTTTACATGTTTGCCGATGCCATTTTTCTCTGGTATCTGGCATGGTGTGAAAGGGTGTGGGGAGATCCCCACTGGCCTCAATGTAGTATGATTATCTCATGGAAATATCCTGTTCTCCTGGGCATTTTTAACTGTGGAAATTATCATGAAGATGATTTCCTCTTGAGCTGTGTTGTTTAGAGTTTTGCCCCCACCCCTGATAAAACAGGGACTGTAGATGGTAAAAAATAAGAACAAGGAAATGTAACACTAGTTTCACTTGCAGAGCTGTATAGATTGTGGCTTAGGTTAATGATTAAGAGAAACAGTTGAGTCCCAGAAGCTAAGTTAGCTCAAGTTCTTTCAATCTTAATATTGGGAGATGTGTTCATGGGTTTCAGTGTGCATCATAGCTAAAACAAAGCTTTAAATAATAACTTAAGGTTAGGTTAAGATGTTTTTGTTAATGGCTTTGAGGTAAAAATCTTGGAAAACAATTTAAAGGCATACTTTTAATAGTTGAGTGAGGGATTCATTGAGGTCAAGAAACAAGAACAATGATAGCCTGGCTTTAGCTGGCTGAAGTACTTTTCTTGCTAGGATGGGATGATGGTTAATTCCTTGTGCCCATTTCTGCCCTCAGTTTCCTGATAGAAAAAACTGTTGAGTGGGTGGGTATGCACCCTGAGGATTTAAAATAGAGCTAACTGGTTCCTTTTTGTAGTTAAAAGTTTAGATTTATAAAAATTTAGATTTTAAAAAAGTTTAGATTTTAAAAAAATTTATAAAAGATTTGTGATTCTTTTGAGATTTTTTTATAATATTACCTTTGAGATAAATAATAAAAATAACTGATCCTTTCTTTGTAACCACAAAATGTACCTGCCAGTAATAGAACTGGCTGAGAAAAATACCTTGCTTACTTACACTCTGTTAATCTATAACAAGTTGCCTGGACATGAATGTATGTGAGTTCTTGGGGCAACTTGTTTTTCATCTGTAAAATGTTTAATCATGTAAGGGATATGGAAAACATGCTGGATTTTTTTAAACTGTATTCTTGTAATCATTCACTTGAAAAGTAGATCGTAACCACATTGTGATTTTTATACTGCTTGAGAGATTTTGCTGGGGTACATAAGCTGTAAGGGAAAAAAAAAAAAAGGATAAGAGGAGTAAAACACCAGGAAGGATGTAGAAGAGAAGTTAGAAGGAAGACATCAAGGTAGACAGAAGAATAGAGTAGAACAAGCAACAGAAATAATAATAATGAATAATAATAATAAATGAAGAACTAAGCTTTGACCCTCAGAAAAGTCCTCGTGTGTCTGTTTGTCTATCTAGTAGTTTGTCTACTCTGCACCTCCTCTGCAGTTTCTCTGACCTGCTGAAGGCTTGCCATTCATCAGCATCCTAGGTGAGATCCTGGCATGTTGGAGGTGTGTGTGTGTGTGTGTGTGTGTGTGTGTGTGTGTGTGTTTCCCTTTTCACCAGCCCCAGAGAGCTAAGTTTTGACCCCCCTTGCTGGCCCCAAAGAATTAAGTTTTACTCCCTCAGATAGAAAAGTGAAGCTGAGTAATTAATTCGCTGATTCCGTGGCTCCCCCTCAAACCTTGAGCTGATGGAGGCTGGTCCTCAGGGCAGTGGTACCATCCCAAGATGGTGCTCCCTACATTAGTTTGTGTCCTCCCTCCTAGGCTAAACCTTCCTGGAAGCATTCTTACAGATTCACCGAAAGCTGTGCTTCATTAATGCCCTAGGTACTTAGTTCAGTCCAGTTGCCCATCTAAACTAATCATCACAGTGACTTTGAACGGATTATTTACTATCTTTAAATCTGTTTCCCTTCTCTGTAAAATGGGTGATTGTCGTAGAATATTAAAGTATGTTGCATTTTTTCTTACTGCCTTTGTTAACAATTCAAAGATGTGTTTGATTAAATAAAATTAACTTGTGAGCAGGACGCTGAATCAGCAAGTAGTTGACAGGAGGTGATAGAGAGAAATTATGCATAACAAGGTTTTTTTTTTAATTTTATAATTAATTTAATTTTGCATATCATCCATGGATTCCCCTGTCCTCCCTCCTCTCCCTCCCCACCCTCCCCCCAATCCACCCCCCATTCCCACCTCCTCCAAGGCAAGGACTTCCCTGGGGATTCAGCTCAGCCTGGTAGATTCAGTTGAGGCAGGTCCAGTCCCCTGCTCCCTTCACCAAGGCTAAGCAAAGTGTCCCAAGCATAGTCCCTAGGTTCCAAGAAGCCAGCTCATGCACTAAGGACATGTCTCGGATAACAAGTGTTTGTTAAGTGGGGGCTGAGAGAAGGATGTGGGGTTTTCTGGAAGACGCAGCAAAGGGAGAAGGTTAGCTATTTGCTATTCAGCCTCTCTGAGAGAGAAGAATTTCACCTAAACTGTGAATCCTGACTTCTTTAGAGTTAGATAACATTTCCCTTAGTCTTTGTAGCTCTGAAAGAGTCGGTGCCTGAGGGAACAGAATCCCCTTGGGCTGTAGCCCTTGTAGCAGAATGCTGCTGATAGCAGCAGAGTTGCAATCTCTGACTAGGATAGCTGATGCTTAAAGGGCAGCCGCTGTAGATAATAGAAAACAAATAACAACAGGTGATAATTCTTGATTCGCTTAGACAGTTTGTTATGACATCCAAATGAGATCATGAGCCACACATACAATAGGAAGGCTCATTTCTGGGATCTGCCATCTCCTCCCCTCTGTCTCAGATTGCTGAAGTATGAACCATGCTTTGGAAATTCGTACTGCTTTTAGATCCTCCTTGCATGCACCGCATTGTGAACTTGTAGTTGCTCTATGCTCTCCAGTTGCTGTTTTGTGTTTGGTTTAGTGCATTGTAAGATCCTCTCTAAATCCCACTCTTTGGGGTGTTTGTTGACAAACCTAGCTTAGCTTTTTCCTCTCCTGTCCCTACCGTGCACCATGCTAAAGAAGTCATACGTCTATCCAAAGCTTGCACTTTGCTTGTACAGATAATGTATTCTTTAAGATATCCACAATGTTCCTTTCAGATGGTAGAGCTATAGAGAACAGGATCAACCCTCTGTCTATTTCTTAGCGCTTTCCCCAATAAAACATGGCATAGATTAAGTGTCTGGCAGATGCTGCTGCCTAGACATGGAAATATAGTAACCTGTTGTAAGGTCTGACTTGACTGATGGTTTCTATTTAAGTTGGAAAGAGAAGACTCAGATGCCACATCTGTCAGCACCCGGCACCAATATGTATTGCGTAGTCTGTAAACAGTTCTACAAGAACATTGTAATTATAATTAATTTCTTACTATCAGCCACCAGTCTCATAATAGTTATGTGGAATCAAAGGTTTATATTGTTTGGATTTTCCTTCTGCCCCACGAGTGATTAAATGTCTTATTTTTGGATGTAAGGAAATAGTTCTTTGGTATAGTTTAAAGTTATTCTTACTTTCTGAGTTATTGAGTCTTTTTTCAAATAAAGTTTATTGAAATAATTGTTTTCTAATTATCACTTCCATTTTCCTTTTGTATTGACTTTTTTAATTAGTTTTTGTGAAGGAGCAGTTTAGGTGGTAACCAGAGAACAACCTTTAGGAGTCAGTTCTGTCCTTCCATGTAGATGAACAGTCTTATTAAATAAGAAACACAGAGCCAAGTGCAGAGTTAAAAGCCCAAGAGGTCAAAGCAGTAGCTCAGAGCTGAGACTTAAAACCGCCTTTCTTACCCTTCACTGCCGCTGTTGTCCTTCCCCTCAGAAAAAGAACTACTTCCTGTGTATCTGTCTTTTTATTGACTTTCTATTTTGCCTTCTAATTGGTTGTAAACCCAACCACATGACCTCCTCATCACTGCCTGTCTATACAGACCTCCAGGTCTTCTATGGTTGGTATTGAGATTAAAGGCGTGTGTCTCCATGCTGGCTGTATCCTTGAACACACAGAGATCTGCCTGTCATGTGATCTGGATTAAAGGTGTGCACCACCACCACCCAGCTTCTGCTATGGCTTGCTATTAGCTCTGACCCCCCAGCAACTTTATTTATTAACATACAAATAAAATCACATTTCAGTACAAATAAAATATCACCATACTTCCACCATGTGGGTTCTGGATTTGAAACCAACTCAGGTCTTCAGGCTCAGTGGCAAATGCCTGTACCCACTGAGCCATCTCATAGGCCTTGTACTGACTTCTTTTTTTTTTTTTTTTTTTTTTTTCTGGTTTTTTTCGAGACAGGGTTTCTCTGTGTAGCTTTGCGCCTTTCCTGGAACTCACTTGGGAGACCAGGCTGGCCTCGAACTCACAGAGATCCGCCTGCCTCTGCCTCCCGAGTGCTGGGATTAAAGGCGTGCGCCACCACCGCCCTTGTACTGACTTCTTTAAACGGATAATTGAGCTCCATTTTCTTTGTACCCTGGATAAGATTAATTTGAACTTTCTGATCACAGGAAACAACACTTTTCTCTGTATCTCATGTTTCTGAGAGCACTTCTGGAAAAAAATTCCAGTATTTGCAGGTCTGGGGACATGGATGAAGTGCTGCTGGGCAGGCATGAGGCCCTGCGTTCAGATGTTCACCGTGCATATAAAGGCTTGCTGTGGCAGTGTGTGGGCATCACCCAGGCCCTGGGGGAGGGGCCGAGACAGGTGGATCTCAGGGCTTGCTGGCCAGCCACTCTAGCTGACTTTCAAGCTCTAGATTGAGTGAGAGACCTGGTCCCCAAAAATAGGTGGAGAGCGAATAAGGAAGGTAGCCAAACTTGACCTGTCCCCTCTGCATGAATATGCACAGGCACATGAATCCACCTTGTGCATACACTACATATGTACACACACAAGTAATATTTGGATTTTAATTGGATAAGTATTCATTAAGTCTTTTGATTTCAGAAATTGCATGCCTTAAAATGTTTACAACATTCTTCATGCTTCCCAGGAACCAGCTCCCGATTTACCAGTGTCTCAGGTAAAGATTTAGCTGCAAACGTTAGTTTAGACAGTAGCTTAGCTGCTATTGCTTATTTGCTACCGAAGATTAGAAAATGCGCTGCATATCTGCTCATAGTATTAGAAATTTAGCTGCATCTACCAGCTGTTCTGTTCCTTATTGTATAAATAAACTTTCATACTCCTAAAGCTTTTATTTACATGAATAGCCTCGTAGAACTAATGTGACCTGCTTATTAAGACTTGGGGCTTAAGGAGCAGTTGCCATGGTTGACTAGAATGATGAGAAAAAGAAAAGAAACATAGTGGTAAAGGGAATCAGACTTAGGAAGGAGCCAGGCTGTCAGCAGGGTCACAAGTCTCTGCAAACCTGTGGTGGATAGCAGCAAATTTTGAATACAGTGGTCCCACTCTGCTTGCTTCGAACTGACTTGGTAGCTCTAACAGGGAGGACAAAGCTGTTCCAGTGAAGAAGGAAGAAAGGGAGGGAGGGAAGGAGAAGGGGGAGAGGGGAGGGACAGTGGCCAGACTGCCATGACTGTGGTTAGAGATGACACTCAGAGAAGGCTGACGGGGTAAGAAACGAGAGACTGAGTCGGAAGGAAGCCCTGGAAGGGAAGAGGTTTGGTTAGGATCAGCTGTGGAAGAAGTACTTGGCCAGTGACACTTTTAGTCCAGAGGGTTCCTATTGAGTCTGGGGACAGGAGAGAGATGCAGAGAGTAGTATTCAGAGAGCTTAGAAGTTACTATGTGCTTGCCCCGCCACTGAGATACAGTGCTAGCAGTGTTACGTAAGGGAGTGATTTGGACCTCACACGGGGCACATATGAGTAGTGATCAAGCCTTTCAGAATGGAAAGCAAGTCGAGAGGTACTCTAATGGAGACCTCTGTATTAGACCAACACTGGAAAATGGTCCAAATGTGACTCTGAGTTCTGTATAGGATGACATAATCTGATGATTGCATTTTATATAATATACATGCAGTCATTTAAGACAGATCTAATCAGAAATTAATTTCTTTCTTTTTTTCTTTTTTTCTTTTTTGGTTTTCCGAGACAGGGTTTCTCTGTGTATCTTTGGCTGTGCTGGAACTCACTCTGTAGACGAGGCTGGCCTCGAACTCACGGAGATCTTCCTGTCACTGCCTCCCAAGTGCTGGGATTAAAGGCGTGTGCCACCACCGCCCAGCAGTTTACTTCTAAATAAATAAGTATAGTTTTTGTTCTTAGCTATTTGGAGATTTTTATTAAAATTAAACTAAAGCATTAGTAGGGATATGACTGAAAACTGTAAGTGGTATTTAAAGTTTCAGACTAGCAATGGGTTCTAAGAAGCCCTTCTATTTAGTGACAGTTTCTGATTACCCCCCAGCTAATGATGTAAAAAGAACAAGGCTGACCTCATTGTTCCTGTTTTTCAGGTTTCATGTTGTTTACAACCTGAAAAGAAATGAGGCTTCTGCTAGCTCTTTACCACTGTGACAAAAACCTGCAGAAACCAACTTAAAAGAGGAAGGCTTGATTTGCCTCCTGATTTTTCAGAGGGGTCTCCGTGGTTGGTGGCTGTGTTGATCTGGAGCCTGTGGCGAGGCAGAAGGGCATGGCGGCAGGGGACAGAGAGCTGTGAAAGGAGTTGTGGACAGGATATTCCCTACAAAGATAGGCTTTCCCCTCCCCCACCACCATGTCCCATTTTTTCCAGCTAGACCTGTCCCCACCTCCTAATAGTCCTACTATGAGGGCATCCGTGGAGCATCTGTGGATGAGATTGGTACCCTTGTGATGGTGTGGTCTCTCAGTAATGCCACCAGCTGGAGACTGCTACACATGAGCATTTGAAGATATTTCGTCTCCACACCCTAAAAAGGCCTCACAAGAACGACTTCAGATATGGTGCCTAAAATTTCTTTTTACAGGCAGACTATCAAGTATCTCTACCAGATTTTTTTTATTTTGTTTTGGTTTTTTTTTGAGACAGGATTTCTCTGTGTAATGGCTCTGGCTGTCTTAGAACTTGTTTTGTAGAGTATACAGGCCTCAAACTCACAGAGATCCGCCTGCCTCTGCTTCCCAAGGGCTGGGATTAAAGGCATGCGCCACCACCATCTGTCTCTCTACCAGTTTTTAATGATGTCCAAGTCATATCAGAAAGATTATTCTCTTGGTTGATTTACTCTAATAATCAAAAATTATTTCTCACATGCCTTAACCTCTTGGCCTTGAAATAGTTATCAAAAGGAATAGAATAATTAAAATATGTTTTTCTCAGCTAGTTGAGTTTTTATTTCATAATTGAAATTGAATTAGCCTTATAAAAGGTAGAACACATAAGTCAATACTTTCTTGATGTTAGCTGGCAGGTCTGTGCCTCAAGGGTAATGCTGTAGACATCCTAGTAGCTGAGTAAATTGGGTGAGCCCTGGTAGGTTGACTGTGCTCCAGTGGAGAGTCCCCATTCAGCACAAAAAAGACTGGATGAGTTTTAACAAAGGAAAAGAAAACAGAAGACATGAAGGGGGGGCGGGGTCTAGGGTGAGTTGGTGGAGAAAGTGAATATGATCAAAATGCATTGTACAGGATTATCAAAGAAAATAAGAATTGCAAAAGATATGTAGGGAAATCAATTAGCATGGTGATTATTCATTTAGATTGGGAGAAACTGCTTTTTTTCCTTTATAAAATGTCCTAAGCATCTTTTTATTGATTTTATAGACCTTGTAATACAAATATAGTCACTTGTATAAGCAACTGGTTTTTTTTAAGCTAGACAACTGCAATTTAATCAGTTGAACATAACATATAAAACAAATTTGTAGTTTTTTTCAGATTTAAGGGAAAATTAGAGATTACTGTGTATGCTTGATCATGCTTCTTTTTTTAATATGCAGAGGATTTTTAGGACTGTAAAATATATTTGGGTTATTTCCAAAAACAATTTTTTTTTAAGCTAAAGCCCCATCTGTTGTTTTCATTAAAAATCTCAAGAATTGTTCACATTGCCAGGAGTAGATTTTTTTTTTTAACATACTCTGATGTGTAATCAGCAGTGATATGTGATTTTCAAGGTCATTTTTTGTTAGGACAGAAGAAAAATCAGGAAGATTGATTTTTCTGAAACACTGATAAAATTTTAAATCGAATAATGTTTCCAGTATGTGTTCTAGTTTGGTATTTGATGCTGTTGTAAACACCAGGAACAAAAGCAACTTTGGGAGGTAGGTCTTATTTCATCTTACACGACTTCCATGTCACAGTTCATCACTGAGGGAAGCCAAAGCAGGAACTCAGGACAGGAACCCGGAGACAGGAACTGAAGCCGAGGCCATGGAGGATACTGATTACTGGCTTGTTCTTCATGGCTTGCTCAGTTTGTTTTCTTATACAACCCAGGACCACCTGCCCAGGGGTGGCACCACCTACGGTGTGCTGGGGCACCCACATTAATTATTAATCAAGAAAATGTCTCCACAGACATGCCCGTAGGCCAATCTAATAGAGGCACTTCTTCAGTTGAGGCTCACTTTTCCAAGGTAGGTCTGGCTTTTGTCAGCTTGACCAAAGTTAAGTATCACAGTTGACCATTTATCATCTTGAATCACAAACACATCACTGCCCAGCCATAATCTTTCTCTCTTGTTTATCCCAAGATCTCATGTTAACATCACAATATAAAACATAGTTTAACTTTAAAAGTACCACAGCCTTTTAAAAATTCCAACACTTTAAAAATCTAAGATCTCTTTAAAAAAATTCAGTCTCTTAACTGTTGACTCCTTAAAAAAAATTATGTACTTCTTTTATTCTAAGAGGGAGGAACCAGGACACAATACTAATACTCAGATTAAAGTAACAAACTCCAACAGTGTAAATCACTCGTTGTCCATCATCTAGGATTTGCTCATGATCTTTGGGGCTCCAAAGGTCTTGGGTAACCCCACCCCTGTAGCTTTGCCACCATAAGCTCATACAGCTTTTCTCATAGGCTCAGGTTGGCTCTACTCCATGGTCCTGACATCTCCAACATGCTGGGGTTTCCATGCAATTGAGGCTGCACCTTCACCAGTGGCCTCTCCTGACCTCTCTTCATGGAGACTCCAACCCCACCATACAGTGCCAGCCCTCAGATACTCTCTCTGACTCCTTTATGCCATGTGCAAGACTCTTACACATTACCAAGCTTGGCTACCAGCTTGAGATGCAGCCTTTGCCCTCCATGGACCACAGCTTCTGTGTCTGACCCTGAGAAAATATTTCCTGGAAAAGATCACTTCAAGGATGCTCTTCTCTTATTAGTCACAACTAATTTTTCAGCCCCAGATAATCCCAATAAAATGAAGTTTCAGTTCCATAGATTCCTAATCCAAATACATGCCACAAATATCCTTGATAGAATATTTGAACTGACTCTCAAGCTTTCCTCTAAAATTTCATGAGCCAGGCCTTCATTATCTGCTTTTCTTTCAGCATTATCTTCCAGCCTCCTGTAGAATAGCTCATTAATTGCTGAGAACTCAATACTTTTTCTCTCCCAGAGCTCCCAAAGCTTTCACAGTCTTCCAGAAGACAATCCAAGGCATAAATCCACATGGTCAGATCCATCATAGCAAGACTCCATTTGTTTCAGCTTACTATTGCGGGTCACAGTCCATCGTTGAGGGAAGCTGAGGTGGGAACAGATGCCGAGGCCATGGAATAGTGCTGCTTACTGGCTTTCTCTCCATGGCTTGCTCAGCTTGTTTTCTTATACAACCCAGGACCACTGCCCAAGGGTGGCACCAACCCACAGTGGTTTGGACCTTCCCACATCAATCATCACACTAGAGAATGCCCCACCAACTTGCCTGCAGGCCAATTTGATGGGGAAATTTTTAATTGATGTTCCCTCATCCCAGATGACTCTAGTTTGTGTCAAGTTCACAAAAACTAAACAGCAACGTATGTTTTATTTCAGATCTCTAAAAAAAACCTTTTGTGTGTGTATGATATGTGTATATATGTAAATGTATGTGTGTATGTGCACCTATATGAGTATATGAGGTATCTATGTATGTGTGTGATGTGTGTATAATGTATGTGTGAGTACGTGAATGCCACAGCCCATGTTTGGATGTCAGAAGACCATTTGGGGGTTTCAGTCCTCCCCTCCACCTTGTTTAAGACAGAGTCTCTTGTTGTTGGCCACTGCTTACAGCAGGTTAGCTGTCCTAAGAACGTCTAGGGATTCTCTCCTGTCTCTCCCTCTTAGCTCAGTCATCCAGTGCTGAGATTGCAGATGTGTGTTACATGCGTGTTGGGGATCTGAACTCCAGTCCTCACTCATGCTTGCCTAGCATGTGTTTTACCCACTGAACAAGCTCCCAATCTCTACAGATCTTTTAATATCAAAATTTCATATCATTGTTTCCATTTCTTAAAGCTTAAGTCTTAAAAATCAAGATTATCTTTATAAAGACTGAATGCATAGAGAATAAAAAAAAATAGATATTCCTAATGGACTTCTGATGTAATTATCTCTTTACTCAGGGCAGGGGAGAATGATAAATGCAGTTCCCTTGCTTTGATTAACTCAGCATAGAAAATTTACATAATCTTAACATTTAAGAGGTGTTAATAGGGAGCTAGATATCAAACATAACAGATTGGACTATCAAATAGTGGTAACAACTCAAAACTAGTTAAAATATGTTCATGGATGTTTAATAACTGATTATGTAAATGATGTCTAAAATTATAAAAACTTGGCTTTTAAAAACTTGGTTTAATATGAGTATGGTGGTACATGCCTACAATTCCAGCACTCAGGCTAAATGGGGCGGGGGGGGGGGGGTCTAGAGTTCAAGGACATCCTGGCTACATTGTGAGACCCTGTCTGAGAAAGATGTTGGGGGTTGGTTGAGTGAGGAGGGCAGATTGGTTGAGAAGGATTTAAGTTAGACTCCAAGCCATGATCCATAAGCTTCATTGGCTTCTCATTATCTGAATAAAAATCACTAAACCTCACCGTGACACACGTGCTCTCTGGCTGGTCTCTTAGTCCAGACAGATTCACCAACATTTCGACAATTACAACTTCTGGGAGTTTCCAAACACACTGTGAGCTAGTTTTGCCTCACCAAAGAGCCAAAGCCTTCATCACTATTATTATAATCATCATTATTTTGAGACAATATTATGTTACAGGGTGGCCTTGAACTTGCGGTGTAGTCAAGGAGGAACTTCTCGATGCTGTGATTACAAGCATACACCCCTATCCTGGCTTTTCTTTCTTTCTTTCAACCGTTTCTCTCACACACGTGTCACCTGTCACACACTGCTGTGTGCTTTGCTGTTTAATCCATTAGGTGATGGTGTGTTCAGGAATGTTAAGATCTATGTTGTGATCTTGTTTCCTTCTCAGAGCTAGCCTGATGGTATATATGGATCAAGTCGTGTACCTGTGGGGACTTTGCAGACACCTTGTAGTTCTCATTTGTTCCCTCTTCAGCGCCGTTGGCTTCATTCAGCCTGCTTCACAACCAGACCCCTGGTATCCTGAGCAGCAGTCCCTCCCCAGATTTCTGTTAGTATTCCTGTAGACTGTAGAGTCAGGTCTATGCCGCCACTTCCAGACTCGAGTTCCTCTTAGATTGTGCAAGGGACACCGAGTGTCATCATTCTTGGTTTTTATTCTGGAAGAAAGCAGAAAGGTCAAGTTTTTCAGTAAAGCAATTTAATGTGTTTGACAGAAAGTTAAGTATGTACACCTTCACGATGCCCTTCTCAGGCTCCAGCAAAGAGACTTTAATTACTTTTCCATTCTCAGTTCTTGTCAGCTGGTTCTTCTGACTAGATCACAAAGTAGTGATTTTGAATCCAAAGAAATTGATCTTAATTTGAGTCAACCAACATTTCCTGAATACCCAATTATGTATAAAAAACTAAAGGTCTAGAAAAGTCAGGAGTGCACAAGGTTGAAATGCTTGTATTCCGGGGAACAGGGGCTAACACATGAGCAGCTGATCATAATATTTATCAAATACGTTATGTGTGGAAGATCATAGCATAAAGGGAAGACTGTGAGGAAGGCAAGGGGATGCCTGGGGGTTGGAAACTGGGAAGGACTTCCTGGAAATCATGGTCCTGAAGCAGAATGCAGAATGCACTAACAAAACACGCCTAGCTTCAGTAAGCCCTGTAAGATTCCTGATGTTCTTTTACCGAGTGCCTTTTTTTTTTTTAAATGCTTTTTAGGCAGCTTGGATTTTGAAAGCACGAGCATTGACTGAAATGGTGTATATAGATGAAATTGATGTGGATCAGGAAGGGATTGCAGAAATGATTCTGGATGAAAATGCTATTGCCCAAGTCCCACGTAAGTACTCATTTAGTTACGTTAAAGGAAGGATACGGTATATAAGAGGAACATGTGTGTAAACATATTTCTATATTTTATATAAACACATGTATAATAGGATTGCCTTGGAGTCTAAGTCAAGGTCATAATATAAATGGTATTAGAGGATGATATAATATATGGTGGTTTGCTGGTAATTTATTAGTTGTTAAGATCTTTTCCTCATTGACTTGCTAAAATATGTGAATTCTAGACACAATCTTTTATTTGTAGACATTTGTATGAAAAATAATTAACTTTTGAGTCTAGAACCATTGATTTAAACTTTAAAGCCTGCTAGTTTTGAATCAGAATGCAAGCTCTGCTAAAAGGGTGACCTGTTAATTCCTTGGGTCTCTGTTAACTGGCCTAGTACCAAACTTACCTTATAGACTCCTTGTGAAGACTGAATGATTGTGTGAATCATGTGCTAGGTGCTCAGTTGTCAGAACACGGTTCAAGAATGGAGTCATGTGAGAATTCTGAATGCTCGTAAGAAAACTCCAAGAAAATAAGACAAGAGTCTTGTGACCTCAGTTTCTTCCAAACACAGACTTGTTCTTGGAGTATGTTGTCATGCTCTTCCCAGGGGGAGCAGATATTAATGAGTTTACTTCAGCTGTTGTTATTCATGTGCCTCTATGGAAAAACATGTTTTTGCCACATGTGGCTTGCCCATGTGATTGAACACCTTATTCACGTGATTCTTCTTAACCCTCTGAGTATAAATTGTCCGATGCTCTGAATAAAGTTGGCTGTTGCATGAGACTTTGGTCTGCCCCGTTTTTTAGGCCCCACTCTCCCAGGTTCATGCCACCAACTAGAGTGGTAAAGGTGAGCCTCAAACACATTTTCTCAAAGCATTTCCTGCTACAATGTCTTCTTTCCCAGGCCAGTACAAGTCTGAAAATTAAATTGCTAAGTGTTTCTAAAAATTCCTAAGTAATACATAAATTGAGTACCATCCCATCTTGTAGGCCCCGGCACATCTTTGAAGCTCCCTGGAACTAGCCAGACAGGAGGACCGAGTCAGGCTGTCAGGTCTGTATTGTAGTTTCATTCCTCTGTCTCCAAACCCTGACCAGTTATATCCTTGATTGATCTTGTTTGTGTTACAATTGTCAATCTCCACAGGCCAATCACTCAAGCTGGAAGACCCATTACAGGTTTCCTGAGGCCCAGCACACAGAGTGGAAGGCCGGGTACAATGGAACAGGCCATCAGAACACCCAGAACTGCCTACACAGCACGACCAATCACTAGCTCATCTGGAAGGTTCATCAGACTAGGGACGGTAGGTTCTGTCAACTTTCCCAGAAGCTTGTATTACCCAAGTAACTTTATACTCCACTAGTATTATGGTGGAGAATTAAACGGGAATTCTGCTTGCTTTATAATTTCTATAAGTTACTATAATCTTTATGCAGAAGAAACTATATTTTAAGAGAAAGTTTTCAATTTCTTCTTCTCTTTCTCTCCTCTCACAGGCTTCCATGCTTACAAGTCCTGATGGACCATTTATAAATTTATCTAGACTGAATTTAACAAAATATTCCCAGAAACCTAAGTTGGCAAAGGTATGTGCTTCAAAAGATTCTAAGTTATGAATATCTAAGTAATGATAGAAGTATGATGACATGGTTTTTTAGGAAATGGAGAATTTAGTTAATGTAACATGTAAAAATTCTCTTTGTCTTGAATCAAGTATAATTGGTCAGAAATAAGTACATATGTATTTATTATAGGAAAATCCTTTCCAATGGTTAACAACAATATTTTACAACAATGAAAGCAGAGAGGCAGAGTCATCTTTGCAGAATGAAACTTGAGGTTGTCTGTATGTGGATGTGTTTGTTTTTCAGTTTGGACTATTCTTAGAAAAATAATTCTCAACTCTTGTATGATATAAGGGTGATCAAAAGGATAGAAAACATATGTATGCTTAATTAGTAATTAACTAGGCTCCTCAGTATTACTCAAGCCAGATAGCAGCCAACAAGCCAACGACCTTAATAATTCTCATCACTCGGAGTATTCTCTTAAATAAAGAGAAAATTAGCAGCAGAGAGGAGGTGGATAAAGGAGAAAAAGTGGGAGAGCAGAAAGAATAAAAAGAATAAAAGCATAGAAAGGAAGATGTCCAGGACCTTACCATTGTGAAAAACTATGGTGTGAGGGGTCTTGGGAGATACTGCTCAGTTGGTAAAGTGCTTGCCTCACAAGTATGAGGGCTGGAGTTTGTTCCCAGAGGCCACATAAAAAGCTGGATATGGGCCAGTCAGATGGCTTAGTGGGAACAGGTGCATGCCACCAAGACTGATGACCTGGAGTCAAACCCCAGGACCCACATGGTAGAAGGAGAGAACTGACTCCCTCAGGTTATCCTCTAATCTTCATGTGTCCTGTGACATGCATGTGTGTGTGTACATGCCTGTGTTCATATGTACATATAAATAAATAGATAGATAAATAAATAAATACTGTTTTTAAGAAAGCTGGGTATGGTGGTGTGATGGTTAGTTTTAATTATCAACTTGGCATAATCTAGGATCTCCTAGGAAGAGTCTTAATGAGGAATTATTTAGATCAGGTTGACTGGTGGCCATATCTATAAGGGATTGTTTGGCTTGTTAATTGATGTAGGAACCAGCCCATTGTGGGCAGCACAATTCCCTAGGCATGGGGTCCTGAACAGTGTAACGGAGGAGAAGGCTTGCTGAGAGCAAGCAAGGGTCCAGTGTTTATTTTTTCTCCACTCTTGACTATAGATCTAATGTTTTTAGTTCTTGCCACAACTTCCCTGCACTAATGTACTTAACCTGAAACTGTAAGTCAAATAAATGCTTTTCTTCCCTAACTTGCTTTTTGTCAGGGTATATTATCATATCAACAGAAATGAAAGTAGAATAGGTGTCTTGCTGGCCAGCCAGGCTAGCCTAATCAATCATTGTGCCCCAGGCCAGTGAGAAACTGTCTTAAAAAACAAGGTGGAGCTGGAGAGATGGCTCAGTGGTTAAGACTACTTGATGCACAGTCATGAGGACTGGAGTTTGGATTCCAGCACCCACATGAACTAGGTGTCCCACTCACACATGTAATCCCAGTTCTGAGGTGGGTGGAGAGAGGATTTCTAGGGCTTTATGGCTTCCATCTTAGTCAAGAAAAGCATAAGGTCCAAGTTCAGGGAGAGGAGATCCTGCACAGAGGAATAGGCAGGCAGAATGGTAGAGTAGACTGTCTGACACTTGCCTCTAGCCTCTGTGTGTGCAAACAGGTGTCCTCCCATCCCCAACCCCCACTTCTGTCACCATTCTCACACACACACACAAATAAATCTGAACAAAACCAAGGTGGGTGTGCTTGACTAAGAACAACGGTTCAGGTGTCCTCTGGCTGGCTTCCACATACACACAGCCCCTAAAAGTAAAATGAAATAAAACCCCAAACTCCTTGAGGTCATAGCTTAAAATAAATTACACAGGAACACTTGCTTTCTGAAAACTCATTTAATTCTAACCCGGCAAACTCAGCAGAAATCTGTGAACTTTCCTATGTGAGTGCTGAGTTCGAACATTCCTGATTGTTGTCATTCTGGGGTAAATAAGAGTGGAATGCCATTTGGTGGACCATATCAGACCGGAAAAGCGCTGCTGACTTCGCTGACTGTTCTCTAGTCAGCGGCATTTAGTAGACCATAAAGCTTTAGTCGGTTCCCTTTTCTTCATGAGAGTAGAGTAATGAATCGGCGTTCCTGTGGAATACCTGGTCCCCTCACTTGAGGCGGCTGGCTGGCCAGTTTTCAGGGAAAGAGTGCAGCCAATGGAGACATTTCCCTCTGTGTAGTGCTCTGCTTAACACTTATATTCCATGTTGTTTCAGAAGGAATACCCAATTTCCCAAGTGTCAAAATTATATAATAATCTCTATAATAAAAAGAGAGTATACAAATTGGGTGAAATCTTCATGACCATCATAATAAGTCTTTAGGAAATAAAATGAACTTCTTTTGTCTTGTTTTAATAAAATAATGTATATAACATAAAGGAAGAAGGTTCAGTTCTTTGAATTTTCCAGTTTATTGCCTGTGAAAACAAAATTTACTGTGAGTTGCAGAATTTTAAAATGGGTTATTATGACAAATGACAGTCACATTTATTATTTACCAGTTCCTAACACTTGAGTATCCTGTGCTTTTGCATCACCTACGTTTTGAGTTTTCATATAACAATAACAAAGTGTTTTACTAAAATAAAACTGAGCGTGTTTTGACATTTTGTCATTTTCAGGCTTTATTTGAATATATTTTTCACCATGAAAATGATGTTAAGATGGTAAGTGATGAATTCCTATTATTTTCTTTCCTTGTAATTTTTCAGGCTTTGGAGCTTTAGATTTTGAAATGTTCTATTTCTTTCCTTAAAAAATGTAATCATTAAAAATTGGAGGAACTGAAAGTTTTAGTTTCAGTGAGGACACTTGTATAAATATAGAAATGATAAGAATTGTGCCTGGTTCATAGATTATGTAGCTGTCGTTAAAGGTCAAGATAACTGAGACTACCATATGCCTGTTATAATGTATTCTTTATGCTAATGGTACTACTGGTCCATTTTTTTTAGACCACAGAGTATTCGAAGTTACTAACATGCATTCCTGCCTTCTTCTGCCCCTCTCTCCCATGAAGATTTCAAACGCACAAAAGGAGAAATAGTAACTTAAAGAGGCCATGTTGCTCACCACCTAATGTCAGCTATAGTCAGTTTTCACGGTAACCCCTCACTAATGAATTTTGAGATTGTCTGCATGTGACTGTCCAGATTTGCTTCAATTTGTATAAGCCAGTATGTAGATGAGGAGAGACCTCACAAAGCTGTTTAAGTCAAATGAAGTCGATTCTGTGATATCTGGGAACAGTTTCCCCATTTTCTTATCGGTCCAGAAAACACTAGGTTCACATGTCGAGTGTTCAGGAAAATGTGTCAGACTAATTCAGTGTACAGGGCAAGCTAATGAAAATATGACAGTGCACCTGTCCATTCTAACTGAGAAAGGAAAATCGATGTAAACCGGTACTGGGTGTGGAGGTGTACATGTGCGGTCACAGCACTCATAAGGCTGAATCAGGAGAATCCTGAGTTTAGGACTAGTCTGAGCTACAGAGTAAGACCATGTGTGAAAACCAAAAACAAACAGGAGTTGATCTCAGACTGAAGGTAGCCGAGGGGAGACTTAGACGGTGAGTGATGCTAGCAAACATCCACCGAGTGAGCAGGGTTTCATGGAAATGAGGCGAGAGAAATGTAAGGAAATGGGCCCTGAACAGAGACTGGACTGAGAGCTGAATAAAGACTTACCTTCAAAAACAATGGCACCAAAGAGACAGTTTAAAGAAACGACTGAACTTGATGATAGGTTTGATGTTGGGGGCAAAGGAAGGGGACACCTGTCAGAGCTGCCACCTGAGGGTGCTGTGAGGGTGATAGCTTTACTAACAGACATGGGATTGACTCATCAGTTTATAAAGAAGTAATATAATTAACTCAAAGAGTTTTGTGTTTGAAATGATGGAAGGCTCTCTGTGTGGAGATAAATTGCATGCACTGAGGAGTAGGGTACAGGTATCCATCTAAGAGCCTAGGCTGGACACAGAGAATGTGGGACTCACCTGTGATGAAGAAGTCAAGTGTGTGCTCCCATAGGGAACAGAGGAGTCTTAAGGTTAGCCCACCAAGAAGCCATGTGCATTTCTATACACAGAACCCAGTGGTTTCACTTACTGTATAGCTCAGAGAGGCTTTTAGTGGGACGATATGTAACACTGCCTGAATCCACTCCATTTAATAGGTGAGCAAATTTCTAATTACTCAATTGTCACGAATCTGATTTTAGAAGGGTTTCTTTTTTGTTTTCAGAATCAGAATCTTACTATGTAGTCTAGACTGACCTCAGACTCTCACTCCTGCCTCTGGCTGCCAAGTGCTAGGACTACAGGTGTGTACCACCACATCTGGCTTTATACTCCTGGGTTTTTGAAGAATAAATCATTTACTGAGGAGATATCTGTTCTTTCATCCAGTGTCATTCAGAGTGACACAGCGTGCCGCCACCGTTTCGGTCCTGAGATCAAGGACAGAGGGAGGCAGGCCGACCCAAGTCTTTGCTCTTTATATTTATACCTGTAAATTATATTCTCATTGACCTAGAAATAGAAATGCAAGAAGGGCCTCTCTTTCTTAATTACCTGTGTAATTTAATAGTAATGATGTGTGGATCTGTGCTACATTTCCAAAATCAGAATCCCCAGGAGAGGCTGGTGACTCTGCAGTTATTAAGAACTCCACAGGCAATGCTAGTGTTCAATGATGATTGGGAACTACTGCTGTAGAATATATTCTGGAATTATAGAAACACTAAAAAACATTTATTCAAATGTAGGAAATAGAGTTGAGGACCCTTGGCAGCATTTGAAAGCTTGAATTCCATATAACAACCTCACCAGGGAAGGAAGTTCATTAAAAGAAATGAGTGAATTAATAGAAAAAAAAAACATAACAAAATGACCTTTAAATACATCTCAGGAACAAGAAAATGATGCAAAATCTTATTGGGAGCCAGAGTCTCCATTTATAAATTTTATAAGATTATGCTCATGAATAATGAAAGACTTAATATATTCAAAACAAGCAGTGCTGAACAAAATGTGAAAGTCTTTGCAGTAGATCTCTTTGAATCATTAAGTGACAACTGAGGAAGCTTGTTTGGGGACATTTTTTTAGACATTGGGTTGATGGGTTATTAAAATTTAAGCTAGGGCCAGGGAGATGGCTCGGTAAAGTGCTTGCCTCACAAGCATAAGGACCCGAGTTTAATCCCCAGAACTCATATGGTGGTGTGTGCTTATAATCTCAGTGCTGGGGAAGTGGAGATGGGCACATTCCTGGGTTCTTGCTGGCCAGCCTAAGCAAATAGGTGAGCCAGCCTAGAGACCCTGTCTCAGCCAAAAGGAAGCTGGCTCTGGTGGGATGATGCTCAAGGTTGACCTTTGACTTCCACATGCGTGTACATGTGCACACGTGTACACACACACACACACACACACACACACACACACACACACTCACAGAGGTCAAGAATTAAACTACTTCATGAGTTAGATTTGTGAAGCAATCGCAAAGGTAAGAAATTGGTTCTTATATACAATTTCTATGTAGTGGCTAGAAGGCAAAAAACATATCTATGGGGTGACTTTAAATATTGTTTGTCATATTTAAAAAAGATTGTCTGAATCTTTAGAATCCTTTTTCTGGCATATTGCGGTATATATGTGCATGCTCATATGTGTATGGGCACACATGCATGTGTCCTTGTGCATGTGCTTGCATACACTTGGAGGCCTGCAGTTCATGTCCAGTATCTACCTTGGTTACAGTGTACCATATATATTGAGTTAGAGTCTCATGCTGAACCTGGAACTTGCCATTCCAGCTAGTCTAGATACTAAGGGGGTTCCCTGTCTTTGCCCCCCACACTGTCCTCCCCATGCCTGTGATCTGGGGTTACAGGCAGCTCACCACACACACCTAACTTTTACATGGTTTCTAGGGATCCAAACTCCTGGTCCTCATGTTTGATCAAAAGATTTCCCCACAGAGCCATCTCTCAGCCTTAGAGAGCTTCTTACAGACATGGAAATGACCCAGGGACAGATAATGGGGGAAATAGCAGGAAGCAGGTGCAGTAGAGATTTGTTTCTTGCTGACGAGAAATGTAAAATAAAGGACTTTAAAATATTTATGGACAGTGTCATAAATTATTACAAATTATAGATAATGTTGTAAAGGGTGCAATTTAGGAAATAATGTGATAATAGGAAGCAGATAGCCGTAAACACATTTGCTTAATTTATCCTGTGCTTTCAGTTCTCAGAAATTGTCAGGAAAAATAGCTATAGTTGTGATGATCATAATAGTATCACATATAGTAGCAAAAATGCTTGGAACGTAAATGTTCAGTGCTGGAGGACAAATTTGGTAAGTTATAATAAACAGTAGAATGGGCTTTTCATGCAGCCGGTAAAAGAATAGTTACCAAAATAATAAAAATTGCAAATAGTTATTTTCAAATGTTAAGTCAGAAAGTGTCCATTCAGGATGTTAAACAGAATTATAACGAAATACACATGCACTTATACTTAGGAAGACGCTTGGATGCATCCCTTGAAAACAGGTTTACAAAGTCTTCACCCCATGTGTACTTGCTGGACGCCTGCAGTGCATCAGCCACTTGGGTTACAAAAGTGTAGAAAGCAGGTTGGCCTCATGGCACCAGTGGAGATTAAGTCTCATTTTATATTCTTTTTTCAAACTTTTCATAAGTTTCCTGATTTAATAGCAAACTTTTGGTTTATATATTAGCTATAAATTAAGTACCTGGATAGTTTTAAATGCTCATAATTGGGCCCTCATTTTTTTTCACGTGCTAGCCACTCTAGTGTAGAACACTCAAGAAGGTAGCTCCTTTTGTTGTTACTTAGTGAAAAGTGCAAACTTTCCTGTTTGTACTTCTGAGATGAAAGGTTCATTCCTTAATCAAATAAATTACTGAAGTCCTTGCATTGATCCTGTGATTGGCTGGAGGAATGCTGAGGCCATATGCCTGTGACTGTTTCCCGACCCTCACCAGCTTGCATGCTCGCACAAATACTTACTCATAGTGCTCTTTGGATCAGACTCTAAAATGTCATTTTAGATTTTATCACAAATGTTATTTTCCAAAAAGGATTTAGATAATGAGCACAAACCGGGCATTTTTTAACCTTTTATATGTTTTGCAACTTTAGCTGGAAAAAGAAAAAAAAAAGGTTTATTTTTTAGCATGCTAATGATATCAGAGCTGCTTTTATATGCATTACTTTGGATGACCTTCAAATTTTTCAAAAGCAAGTATTTTGCATAAATACAGGGGATAGTATAGGTAAATATCAAGAACTCTGAAGTGGCATTTAAATGTTAGGAAAGTAAAATTGATCTTTGATGTGACAACTATATTTCTGTCTCTGTGCCCCTATTTGGGGGGCACTGTTGACAAAACTAACATGTTTATCTTTCTATTAATAGGGAGAATGCTAGCGCTAACTATTAAGATTACTATGAAGTAGTATTTTCAATGTTAAGAATAAATAAAGTTGATCAGGTTAGATGACTCAGCAGGTGAAGTCACCTGCCACCAAGCCTGAGATCCAAAGTTAATCCCTAAGCACTACATGTGGAAGGAAAGAACTGAGTCCTGAAAGTTGTCCTCTGACCCCCACGTGTGCACCATAGCATATGCATATGCACACACACACACACACACACACACACACACACACACACAAGCATGTGTTCACGTGCAGTGTGGTGGTTTGAAAGAAAATGGCCCCCATAGGGAGTGGCACTATTAGGAGGTATGGCTTTCTTGGAGGAAGTGTGTCACTGTGGGGGTGGGCTCTGAGGTCTCCTATGCTCAGGCTACTCCCAGTGTCATATCTCACTTCCTGTTTCCTGTGGATCAATATGTAGAACCCTCAGCTCCTTCTCCAGCACCATGTCTGCCTGCATACTGCCATGCTTATCTCCATGATGATAATGAACTAAACCTCTGAAACTGTAAGCCAGTCCCAATTAGATCATAATAGTATCACATATAGAGTCACTGTGGTCATGGTGTCTCTTCATAGCAATAGAAACCCTAAGACACAGAGTAAAACTGAACAGAAGGAAACTGTACTAATTCTTTTATTCTTGTTAGCTACATGTATATGTTTAAGTTTTTAATGACATTTTCTCTCTGTTTTTGGCTGATAATTGGCAGTAATACATGTGGACTGATGATCTGGAATCTTTATTTCCACATGCTCTTTAATTTCAGCATCTTGAAGTTGTCATAACTGTAAACAAAGTTTTAAAAGTTTTTAGTGTTTGGACATATTCACAGACTACACTGTCCAGATTTGCCAAAGTTCCTTCTACAGCTGGACTTCAACAAACTTTTGGCTTTTAAAAGTGACATTTTAGGGTTTTATATTAAATACATATTATTAGTAATAAATAGTGCTAATATAGCTATTAATTACTCACTGTCTTAGTCAGTGTTCTACTGCTGTGAAAAGACACCATGACCATGGCAACTTTCATAAAAGAAAGCATTTAACTAGGCTTACTTACAGTTCAGAGGTTTAGTCTATTATCATCATGGTGGGAAGTATGGTGGCACACAGGCAGGCATGGTGCTGGAGAAGTAGCTGAGAGATCCATATCTAGATCAGTAGGTAGCAGGAAGAGAGAGACATTGAGCCTGGCTTGGGCCCTTGAAATCCCAAATCATACCCCCAGTGACACATTTCCTTCAACAAGAAGGAAATTGCCACACCTCCTAATCCTCTTCAAGTAGCCACTCCCTGATGACTAAGCATTCAAATCTGTGAGCTTATGGGGGCCTTATTATTCAAACCACCACACTTGCTTATTTTTATATGTACATAATAATTCTGGTTACTCCCCTTTCCCTCCCCCTCATTCCCATCAGCCCCTTTCCTAGATTCATGACATTGATGTTTGTTTTATTATCTGTCGATTTTAACCAAGACCCTCTGTGTAATCGCTGGAGTTGGACTCTCACTGGAATGTGGAGGGGTCACCAGGGGCTACACAGCTGAAGGCAATGACTCCTTCTCTACCTGCACCTATCAGTAGTGAATAGTTCAGCAGTGAGAGGTCGGGCCCCCTGGGCCCCTCCTCCATCCATGCCTGGCTGTTGATGTTCCTGTTCTTGTGCAGACACAGCATAGGGATCTGCAGCAGCTGTGAGTTTGTGATTGCAAGGGCCGTGTCTTGCTCAGGACATGACATTTTTGCAGCCCTTTTCCCTGTCTTACAGCTCTTATAGTCCTCCCCACCCCTTCCACAATGTTCCTTGAGTCTTAGAAGTGATGATGTAAATGTTTTGTTAAGGGCCTGGCACTTGCACGTCCCTCTTTCTCAGTACTCTTTGTAGCCATCAGTTTCCGTACTCACCACTATTCACTGGAAAAGGAGGCTTCCCTGATTAAGGCTGAGAGTAGTGTTTATCTTAGGCAGCTGAAGAGTGTTCTAAGACATGGCTTTAGGCTGCCCAGAGAGGGTACCAAGGAGTGGGGCTAGAGCGTAGCAGTCCTTTTCCTGGGCCCTGCAGCATGGACTGTGTGCCCAGAGGCACAGGTGGGGCAGATTCCAAGGAAAGACTTTGGAGTTGCAAAGATTCTTAAATGTAAATATACATGGTAAAGAATTTGAGATAGCTCAGTCCATAAAGTGCTTGCAAGGCAAGCATGAGGACCTGAGTTCAGTCCACATAACCAGTGTAGAAGAAGTTAGGTATGGAGGGAAGCCCATGCTTATAAGCCCAGTGCAGGGAATCCCTGGAGTACTTGCTGGCCAGCTAGTCTAGTCTACTTGGCAAGTTCCAATGAGCTACCCTGTCTTAAGAAAATGAGGTAGATGGTACCTGAGGAACAACAACCAAGGCTGTCCTCTGGCTTAACACACACACACACACACACACACACACACACACACACACACACACAAGAATATGAATCAGAATTTTAAAGAAATACATGTCTTATGCCACTACTTAAAATATTTTAAATGCTAGTAGTTCTAAACATAGAAATGTCTTAGTTTGGGTTTTTATTGCTGTGAGGAGACACCATGACCCTGGCAACTCTTATAAAGAAAACATTTAATTGAGGGGGTTTACTTACAGTTCAGAGGTTCAGTCTGTCATGGCAGGGAGTATGGCAATGTGCAGGCGGACATGTGCTGGAGCTGAGAGTCCTTACATCTTCATAGGCAGGCAACAGGAAGTCAAATGACTGTCACACTGAGTGAAACTTGAGAAAAAGACCCCAAAGCCTGCCCCCACAGTGACGCACTTCAGACAGAAGGTATGGCCCAGATTGTGCCCTCCAGCCTCAAGGTCTGGAAGGCATGTGTATCATCCAGCCTCCTCCAGCAAGACCACACTTCCTCCAGCAAGACCACACTTCCACCAGTAAGACCACACTTCCTCCAACAAGGCCACACTTCCTCCAACAAGGCCACACCTCCTAATAGTGCCACTCCCTATGAGCTTATGGAGGTCAAATACATTCAAACTACCACAAGGAGTTTGTTTGGTTCTTAAACTACTTTCCACACCAGTCAGAGGTAAGGACTCCAGTTAATGATCTGAGCAAGCCATTCTCCAGTGCCTCTTGTGAACTCAGTGGCCTTCCTGAACAGCGGAGATGGAAAGAAGGCATATTAGTTACTTTTCTGTTGCTGTGACAAAGCACCATGACCAAGGCAACATAGAGAAGAAAGTTTATTTTGGCGTATAGTTCCAGAGGGTCAGAGTCCGCAATGGTTGATTGGCGGTAGCAGGCAGGCATGGCAGCTGGGACAGGATGCTGAGAACTCACATCTTGCACTGTAAGCACAAAGCAGGGAGAACAACTGGAAATAACTCTCAGAGGTGGCCTCTAGTGACACACTTCCTCCAACAAGGCCACACCTCCTAAACCGCCTCAGACAGTGCCACTGACTGGGGACCAGTGTTCCCCTATAGGAACAGTCTCATTCAAACGCCCACAAAGGGTCTCCCCTTGGGGAGCGCAAGGGCCTTCAGAAATTACCACAAGTATTCTTGTCTAATTCAGCCCAAGTCTTCATGTGAATAAGAGCTGCTAAGATGTAACTTTTTCCTACCATTTTTATTGTCTCAGCAATTTATATTTTCCTTAATTGGATTATCAAGAACATCTGGTTCCTTCATAAGAAGACTTGATTCAGGACTGTATCTGAAGGCTACCCATCATAAGCACTGAATCTAACTTTAGTAAGCCAGAGTACATAGGAAGCATTTAAATGGAAGCTTTTCCTAAAAACAGTAGAAGGTCTGTGTATATTAAACATGGAGTGAATGTGATCTATTTGCTAGAAAAGGACTTAATAAAGATTGAGTCAGAGTTAATATGCATAGATATTTACAGTGCATGCCTGATTAGACCCCTCTAAAAATACAAGTTTCTCAGTGTTTCCAGAGACAATACCACTTGAAGTCATACTTCTCTCTTTTCATCTTCACTTTTACTTCTGGCTAGAGGGGGAAAAGAAAAATAAGCACATGAAAGTATAATCATATGTAGCTTGTTTTTAATTTCCATAGCATTCAAGTAGAGATGTTGATTTTTTAGGTCCATTAGAGGCTCAGCATGGTGACACCATTCCTGGATAAGTAGTTTGCATATTTAGAGGTCTCCCCTGGAGCAAGAGAGATAGAGAACAAATGGAAAAGTAATTAATTTTGCAATAGGAGGTGGAGGGGACTTTTCTGGCATTCATTTCAGAAGAGAGCTGATATTAAAGAGGACAGTAATAGGGGATGCATTTTGAGATAATAGAAGTGGAGCAACCAAGTGTTCCTTTAATGGAACTGTTGGCTCTCGTGATTATATTAACACTGGCTCCAAATAAAGCAGTTCCAACAATGAGAAGACAAGTATTAAAAATCAGAATTCTCATTTAACTGATAACTCCAGTTCGATTCACTGAATTTCTATAGAACTTTTAGATTTCCATGAGCTTCACAGTTGTGTAAAGACTTACTCCCTTTCTCCTCCGTCGAAAGGTTTTCCTTCCTCTCTATAAAAATCCCAATTCTTAATTGGTTACCTCTTGTCTGATCATGGAAAAGCATGGAAGGAAAAAGATAGAAAAGATACGGGATTGTGGTGGAGAGGTTGCTGAGGTCATACTGCTCTTGTCGAGGCCAGAGTTTAGTTCCTGTTCCTGTTCCCTCATCCGGAAGTGTACAAACCACCTGAACACCAAGTCCAGGGGCTATGACGTCTCTGGCCTCTGCAGGCACTTACACACATGCACATGCACACTCACACGCACACACACAAGAATCCTTAAAAAAAAGACATGGAGTAAATAGTTACAATATGGAGAAAAATGTTAATTACTAGAAGGTAACGTGACATCAGAGCTATAGAGTTGTGATCATTGAAGGCAACAGTAACCCAAATACTCAGACTTCTTTGCCTCTTCTGTGTCATCCCAAAGCCCCTTTCTTTCTTGTTCTGAATTCACCGTGTACTCCCTAGCATGGAGGTTACCAGTACGCAGTACCATCCACAGCTTTTCCTGGGGACTGGGGGTCTGAACTCACGTCTCATGCCTGCATAACAATATCAAGCCCATGCTTCACTCTTCCTCTGGTGTGACTAGACACTGAACCTTGGGTTGGTCGTGCATGTGAGGCAAATACTCTACCCCTGAGCAACGGCTCCTGACCTTCCAAACCCCCTTTCTCTCTACTTACTTGGTCCTTCTTTCTCCACATCTGTGTTCAATGGGGACTACTGCTGGACCCACCTTACATACAGAAAGCTGGACATCGCTGAGTTTTGAGACATTTTGAATCTTTAGAGAGTAGATCCGAAGTAGGAAGAGAGTAAAAGCCTAGTGTTTTAAATTTCAGTTCCGTGCCTTGTGTATTAAAATTGTATTCTGATTTATTGTGCATCTGCTTCCCTTCGACCAGTGTCTCCAACTTCTGTGCTGCCAGCCCCCTGGCCTGGAACTGATTATTTAGGGGAAATTTGTGGGGCCATCTGGAAACTTGGGCAACCTGAGTTTCTATCTAATTTCTAATACATGTTTTGATGGATGCTAATTATGTGGCTTATTTAATTATTTATCCTCCTGCCTGATTTGAATTGTTTTCAAAGGCTTTGGATTTGGCGTCCCTCTCCACGGAGCATTCTCAGTACAAGGACTGGTGGTGGAAAGTGCAGATTGGGAAATGTTACTACAGGTAAAACCTTCATCATCTGTGACAGTCTTCAAAGGAGAAGTGTTTCATGCCATCAGATAGGATCATGAGAAAAAACCAACTGTCCTCATGAAGCAGTGACAACCTGGGCTTATTTGAGCAAACGTTTTCTGAGCCATCACGTACAGCAGTAAGAACTGGTGCCCTGAGAACGTCACACAAGGAAGCTGAGGCAGAGCTCAGTTGTGATTTTCGTCATGAGCTGGTTAGTGACAGACCTGGGACTAGAACCCAGAGTGCTCACTTCGGTCTGTCCTCCTGGTTCTCAGTTCCTCACACAAATGCCTCCCTTCTGTAGGGTGCCCTGCAGACAAGAGCCAGTGTGTTTGTGCTTTACTTCATCTCGCTTGAGACTCTTGACAGCTGGAGGTAGCTGCTTGGTTGAGGAAGATTGAGCCTGGCCAAGGTGAAGCGAGTTGTCTAAATTCATAGAGCTGAGAAGTGATATGCAAGAATTTCAGTTTCATTTTCTGGTTCTGATTCTCTTATTAACACTTTGTTTATTTAGTTCAGACAGAATGTCACTATGTAGCCCAGGCTGGCCTCGCTCTCATGATGTTCCTGCCCCAATCTTTGGAGTGCCAGGATTAGCAGTCTGCCACACTCAGCTCCTATTTCCATAACCCTTATTGTTTTTCTAGGACCTGAATATTTTTTAAATGTGCTTAATGTTTAAATACATCCGAAAGAAAACAAGCCGAGAGGTCAGCAAAGTTGTTACTAATTTTAGTGCCATCTGAAACTTGCTGCTGATATTCAGAAAATTTAGAACCTCTGGAAAAGATGGAAAATTCATATTTTATAATGGTAAATTGCTCTGTATTATTAAGAATCAAATAGGCGTCCGCTATTTTGAGCAACCATCAACATTTCCAGACCAGTGCTCTGGGAGGAAAAGGAAGTAAATGGGCTGGAAGCATGCTTGTCGCTCTTGTGGAAATGAGGGGTACTCTCCATTTAGACATCGCACATACAACTCTGAGTCGTTTTTTCCACTGATAAATTGAAAAGTGTTTTGTACTAGAAGATAATGTGAGATCATTCTAACATTAAAATCTTATGACTTTAATTCTTAAAGACAGTTTTAACATCTTGAGCTTCCATACAAAACCTTCAGACATGGTTAATAATTAAAGGAAAGCATAACTCAGACTCTTTGGACTGCCCATAGATGATGCCATTTATACGAGTGTGTCTTCTTTCAAATGAATGCATTTTATCATATTAAGTTATTGTTCTGTTCTTCGGAACATCTTTACCATGTGTTCACTCATTTATACAGTCACCCACTTAGCCAAATATAATGAGCAATCACTCTCAAATGGGACCACAAAGATTTATTAGATTGTACTTTTAAATGCTGAGACAGACAACAAATGATTATTGTGATGACTCCTGTTATTATGGAAGCAAGGGCATGGCACACTGGGAACCCAGGGAAAGAGCTTGTGACGTCAACCGAGGAGATCAAAGAGGATGTAGGCTGAAGCTGGCTTCAGCCTTTGTTCCTGGCCTCTGTGTTCTCCCGCCCCTATCTCTGCACTCTTGAAGTTCCTCTCCTACGCAACCCCACTCCAGGGCCCTAATTCTGGACATTTTATTATCACTTACTGCAGCGGTTCTCAACCTTCCTAGTGCTGCGACCCTTTAATACAGTTCTTCTGGTTGTGGTGACCCCAAACCTTAAAATTATTTTCATTGCTACTTCATAACCACAATTTTGCTACTGTTATGAATCATAATGTAAATATCTGATGTGCAGGATATGTGTGTGATATGCGACCCCTGTGAAAGGGTCATTTGTCCTCCAAAGGGGTCGTGGCCCACAAGTTGAGAACCACTTACTTACTTACTTCTGGGCATTGTCATGTCTGTTGAGTTCTCACAGTAACCTCTCCCCTGGGTGTTCTGCCTCCAGCTTCTCATCTCGTCAACCCTGCCTGAGTATAGTGAGGGGAGCTGTGCACAGACAGCTGCTCGGGGATCCCTTGATGATCCTCCGTTCGGCCTGTCAGTGTAGTCTAACGCTGTTGTCCCAGCCTCCCTGCTTTCCCGTCTCTCCCACTGTTTGTACTGTTATGTCCTTTTCAGTTAGACAGATTCCTTAGCCTGGCCCTAACGTGCTCTCCACCTCCTGCCTGCGATCTTATGTCATGGTTGCTCCCCCTGGAAAGGCATGCCGGCACACACCTTATCTAACCGTTGAACCGTCATCCGCTGTTCTCTTGAGTTACTCACTTTCTACAGGTAATTTTCCTCTTGGCCGTCGAAGTCAGTGAACACATTTAGCCCTTGTCGTCGCTTTAAGGGCGTGCTTATTATCCTCTTCATTTTCACATCTCTTTAACATGGTGAAGTGTGGTACGGTGATGCTTTGCACTTCTGTTGAGTTCATTGTCAGGGAAACGGTTGGCAGTGTCTCTCTGGACTCTCTGATATTGGCTTGAGTCTATGAACTTAACTGATGTGTCTTTTATTGTGTATTTTTTGTATGTGTCTACATGTGTTTTATAAAAGTGTGTTTGTGTGTGTGAGAGAGAGACAGAGAGAGAGAGAGACAGAGAGAGAGAATGTGGCACATGTGCATGTGTGAAGGCCAGAGGTCAACTTCAGCTGTCCTTCCTTAGGTGCCTTACACCTTTTTTTCACACGTTCTCTGGGTCTGAGGCTGGCCTGTTGGGCTAGGCTGCTTGTCCAGAAAGGTCCAGTATCCACCCACTTGTCTCTGGCTCCCCAGCATTACATGCGCATGTCATAAGGCCCAGATTTTGTGTGGTTTGGGGGGCTGAGCTCAGGTCCTCAGGCTTATATTTCAGGCACTCTACCAACTGAGCTGTCTCCCTAGACATCTTTGAATATGGCCTACTCCATTCTTTTGTTCAGTAATTTGTGTGGCAAATTCATTTTATTTTTTATTATTCCTGTTTCTCGGAACTTTGGGGTGCTTTGATAATATTTTATACATAGTCTGTGAAGTGGATGGGACCTTTGAAGAGGAAGGGGCTTCTGCCTCGTTACATGCCCTCTAACTTTACACCAATCTGTTGACGCCACCTTACATCACTTTAATGCCCTTCTCCAGCAGCTGCTAGTATATCAGCTACACCAATGCTTGAAGTCTAGATCAGGAAAAAATGTTCAAAGCTATTCTTCCCAGCCTTTATGTGACATTTAACTCAATGGGGCATATTGTAAATAATTTTCAGTTTATTTTACCAAAAATATATCTAAGTCGCTCATAGAGCGCTGAGAATGAATAGTTATCAGAAAGCAGAGCCGGTGTGCTTTGCTGATTGTCCTGGTGGGAACAGTGCTTCCCGGGCCACAGACATTGACAATGACGTCAAGACTGCCACTTAGGCAAGGAGCAAGTTTCAGATTCACAGAGCAGGCAAGCTACTAAGGGCAAAGGAAAACAAGGTTTGTCCAAAAATGATGATACAGCTGTGGCATGCACGTGGCAATTGTCGCTTTCATTAAAATAGTATAGGGATAACTAGCGGGGGCAGAGGGTTGTCTTGGGAAGGAGATGTTTTCAAAGTGGCAGCTCCACAGCTATCCAGGTCACTTGCCATATGTGCAGCTGATCGTAAGCTCTCACGGTGGTGAACTGACATGACCCCGTTAGAGACAGCTCTTGGTCCTGGTGCAGCTAGGTTGTCGTCTTTACACACCGTCTGAGGCTTAGATAGCTCGTGACTATGGGAGACAGGTGGCTTCTGGCTAGCTTTTGTTAACATACATGTTACTATCTGTGTGCACAGCTTCACCTGCTTTGATATATGCTTGCTCTAGGATGAGATGTGTCTGTTCATATCCTCAGGGCTTGAAAAAAAATGATGTAGTGTTGATTTTTCAATTGAATGTCTGATTTTTGAATGGCCATTTCTAGGTTAGGAATGTACCGGGAAGCAGAGAAGCAGTTTAAGTCAGCCCTGAAGCAGCAGGAAATGGTAGACACGTTTCTCTATCTGGCAAAAGTAAGTAAATATTCTTAACTTGAGTGAAAACTGTCTTCTTAGGGTGCTGGCCATTGCATGGGGGAAATTTGCCAGTTCCTTCTGGAATATTTGGCAAGTTAATATGTTCAGACTTATTTTTTGTAGCAAGTGAAAAATAACATATGGAGGGTACCCACGGCACAAGGAGTTGATGGCTGTGGAAAAAGAAGAAAATCCCTTTGATGGATTGCTTATTAGGACAGAAGGAAATATCATAGATTCCCCACCCTGTAGGTAACAGAAAGGCATTTTCTACAATTTATTGTCTCAAGCTCGAGCAGGTCGTAGAGAACAAGGTCCCTTTGTTTTCGAAACAGGATTTCACTGTATAGTCCAGAAAGACTTTGAACTTGCCATCCTCCTGCCTCAGCTTCCTGGGTAGCTGAGATTCCAGGCCTGTGCTATCAAACCCTGCTCTAAGAACATGGACCATTTCATAGCTTGTTTTATAGCACATTAGTTACTCAGCTCTGAGCACAATTCAGTATAGGATATTGTAGCAGGCTTGTTAGTAAAGACAGATTAATTTAATCCATGCAGTAACCCTACAGGACAAAGTTTATACTTTCCTTTGTGCTGCTAAGGAAGACGAGACTGCAAGAGGTCAAGTTTTCACCGTCACTGGACTGTTAGCAGCAAGCAGTCAAGTCCACTGTGCTTCGTGATGTGACCTGTAGCTCCAGTACAAGGGCCACCTAGAAGTTTTCAATACAGATTGGACATTCCTAATCTGAGTATCTGAAATCTGGAATGCTCCCGAATCTGAAATATACTGAATGCCACTGTATGATGCTACAATTCCACACCTGATGTCATGGGATGTGTCACAGTCGAAACACGGGTGCAATAAAATGATTGTGTAAAACTGCCTTACACGTAGATGGAAAAAAAAAATCAATGAGAGGGCTGAAGAGATGGCTCAACAGTTAAGGCATTTGTTGTTTTCCAGAAAATCCAGCTCTATTCCCAGCACCCACATGGTGGCTCACAACCATCTGAACTCCAGTTCCAAGAGATCTGACACCTTCTGGTGGCCTCCAAGGGTTCCAGGCACACACATGGTGCACAAACATACATGCAGACAAACACCCATACACATAAAATAAAAATAAAAACTTAAAAAAAAATCAATGAATTTCGTGTTTAGACTTGGGTTCCACAGTACTTCAGAATACCCGAAAATCAGAAATTGAGAACACTTCTGTGGTAAAACATTTCAGAGAAGGGAAGCTCTACTTGTATTGGAATAAAGTCACCTCCTGAGCCTCATCAAGGCCACTTTGAAAGAAAACACTTGATGAAGTGGTAGTTATTACACTGTTGTGACTTATCTGCAAAGACA
>CABHPP010146888.1:0-44549 GCA_902168425.1 Peromyscus attwateri | reverse complement strand
TCATACCCTATTTACAGTCAGGAATCAGAGGGATGGGTGCTGGTGTTCAGTCTACTTTTTTTCCTTTTACTCAGTCTGGGACACCCATGAGATGGTGTTACCTACACTGAAGATGGATGATCTTTCTTCAGTGAAACCTCTGAAAAAAAGCCTCATGCCCAGAGGTGTGTCTCCTAGGTGATTCCAAAATCCAGACGAGTTGACAGTTGAGGTTGACCACCCCACAGCAAGCTGGTATCTACTGATTCTGGGTGTCTGTGAAGGGGCTTTAGGAAGAGACTAACATTTGAACTGGAGGACGGAGTAAAGGAGACTACCCTCACCAACATGTCTAGGCATTTTCCAGTCCTTAAGGGCTGTTGTAGCAGAACAGAATGGAAGAGAAGGGAGAGATTGGATCTCGAGCTGGGGTGCCCACCTCCTCCTGGCCTCAGATACTGGAGTCCCTGGTGCTCTAGCCCTTGGACTTTTAGAAGTGTGGCCTCCCCAGTTTTCAGGCCTTCATACTCATGTGTTTTACCCACCTATCTTTCTTGGTTTCTCAAGTTTCAGATTGTGAGACTTCTTGGCCTCAAAGTCTCATCTGAAATCTCACATATAGGATGATATACTATCATACACACAGATATCTTATTGAGTCTGTTTCTATGTTGAACCTCAACATGGGTTGAACCTCAAATAATGTACCATCTTCAGAACATGGGGACAAGCTGATGCTGGGCCAGGCAGCAAGGTCTGTTTACACATACCCCTGCTGGTCCACATAGGCATGTGGGGTCGGGGGAGGCTGAGACTTTGGGCATACTGAGAATATTCTCTTGTGATACAGGTGAGGAGGGAAATAGTCAGTAGCCAGCATTTGGTTATATGAAGGGTGGCAGCAGTGATCAGGAACTAGTCTGACCTTCAGGGCCCCTGAAGACCCAGCCCTATCTCTAGGATGTGGAAGGCCCCAAACAGCACATTCTCAGGCTTGAGCAAACTCCTGTCTGGCAGCTTTGGGTGAAAGCAGCTGGTCCCGTCTCCAAACGCGGCATCTCATCCTGGAAGGCTCCTCTGTATTTTCAGCCAAGGCATCTCCTCCAGAGCCCTTTCTGGAATCTCCCTGCCATCCCCCAGGGTCCTCTTTTATGCCAGAGCTGGTGTGTTTATCACAACTTAATTTTAACATCCTGGTTACTGGCACATGTCTCCCTGCTATGGTTTTGAATGTCAAGTGTCCCCCACAGGCTCATGTATTTGAACACTCTGTCCCCAGCATGTGGCTGTCTTAGTTAGGGTTTCTGTTGCTGTGAAGTGACACCATGACCACGGCAATTCTTATAAAGGAAAACATTTAATTGGGGTGGCTTACATTTTCAGAGGTTTAGTCCATTATCACCATGGTGTGACATGGTGTTGTGCAGGCAGACAGTGCTGGAGAAGGAGCTGAGAGTCCTACATCTTGAACAGCAGGCAACAGGAAGTGGCCTGAGACCCTGGGCACAGCTTGAGTATAGGAGACCTCAAAGCCCACCCCCACAGTGACACACTTCCTCCAACAAGGCCATACCTACGCTAACAAAGCCACACCTTCTAAATAGCACTACTCCCAATGAGCTTATGGGGGCCAATTACTCTCAAACTACCACAGATGCTGTGTTTGCAGCCATTTTAGGAGGTAGGGTCTAGTATGGAGGAAGTGTACCATGGAAGATGGGCCTGAATTCGTTACTTTTCTATTGCTGTGATAAAATACCCTGAGAAAACCAACTTGAAAATGGTTATTTTGCCTCATAGTTGCAGAAGGATAGAGTCATTCGTGATGGGGGAAACATTGCAACAGGCAGGCATATTGGCAGGGGCAGGAAGCTGGCTGATCACATTTCATACATGTCCACATACAGACACATACACAGGGGGTGGGGTGGGAGTGGGAGGGAGAGAGAGACAAAGACAAAGATAAGATACAGGCAGACAGTGATAGACAGACAGACAGACAGGTGCGTGTGTGTGTGTGTGCACACACACACACAGATAGAGACAGAGACAGAGACAGAGACAGATAGAGTGATAGAATCAGGGCCTGGCTATCTAACCTCAAAGATTGTTTGGAATGAGGTACTTCCTCCAGCAAAACTCTACCTCCTAAAGGTCCTATAACCTCCTCAAATGGAGCCACCATCTGGGGACCAAGTGCCCAAATATATGAGCCTATGGAGGGCATTTCTTACACGACAGCATGAGCTTTAGAGCTTAGAACCCTGTCCCATGTCTAGCCTGAATGCCCCGCTTCCTGCTCCACTAAGATACAACAAACCATGCAGCTATAGGCAGAGGCACCAGCTGCTGTGCCCTCTGAATCCCCTGAACTGTGAGCCAAACTGAGACCTTCCCAAGTTGTGTCTATGAAGTATTTTGTCATAGCAAAGAAAAAAAAGTAATTAATGCATTCCCTAAGGTAATGTCTGCCATCCCTCCATTTTGCCTAGACTGTCATACACTTAATTTCTAGATGACTGAATTAGAATGTCCAGTAGGGAAGGCCTAAGGATGCCCTAAAGCTATCCATGCTCTACTCCCCAAAGTTCATAAATGTGCCATTTGATGCTGTGTTTTGGTTGATTTGTGTCTCCATAAAAGAGTTTCTGGGGGCTGGAGAGACAGCTCAGCAGTTAAGAGCACTGCCTGCTCTTGCAGAGGATCCAGGTTTGATTCCCAGCACCCACATGGTGGCTCAGAATCATCTATAATTCCAGTCCCAGGGGGTCCGATGCTTTCTTCTGGCCTTTGGGTACTGCATGCACACAGCCCACAGACATATGCATACATATAAAATAAAAATACGTGTATCTAAAAAGGAGACACTGAAATCCTAACTCTGGACCCTGCAAGTGTTATCTTACTTAAAAGGTAGGGGTGTGTGGTGTGTGTGTGTGCGTGTGTGTGTGTGTGTGTGTGTGTGTGTGTGTGCATGTGCGTGTGTGTGTGTGTGTGTTATGGAGAGTGTGTGTTGATGGGGACAAGCCTGAACATGACAGACAAGCATTCTACCACTAAGGGATGCCCCAGTTCAAGTCCTTAAGTATGTGATGATCTGTCATGTGATGATCTGTCATGGCAGTTGGAGGGAACTAACACAGACTGAGGTGGACACAGGAAGGAAAACTCTTTCTGGGGATCCTGGAGGGATGATGGAGGTCACAGACTTTGGTGTGTAGTAGTAGATGGAGGGTCCAGTTGCTCTGAAAATTGTTATTTTAAATTACATTTTAATGAATAAATTTATTGATTAATCTATTTACTGTATTCATGCATGTGTGTGGGCATGTGTGTGGAGGTTAAGGGACAACCTTCAGGAGTCCAGTTCTCTCCCATGTGAGTCCCAGTGTCAAACCTAGGTCATCAGGCCTGGTGAAAGACACCTGCACCTGTTGAGCCATCTGGTCAGCCCCTGAAGATTCTTAAGAAACGGGTGGCTTGGGAGTCCAGTCTGGAGTCAGAGTTCCTCTGGCCCCTGAAGACGGTGTTCAGATGCTGTACACCATGGGCTCATAGGACCCCTTGCAATGGGCACTTGCTTCAGAAATAAAGGAATTGTCTTCAGTTGTCCTGGCTTGCCCTGGCTTCCTGGCCACCCTGAGCCTCCCCTGGGGCAGCCCATGCTGTTATGATCGATCCTCAATGAGAGGGCTGGCAGTGTTATTGAGCCAGGGCTGCTAACACTGTGACAGCCCTGGCTTGGGCTGGCTGTCCATCAACCCTACGACCTTCTGGGCCAATTAACTGCTCTCAATGAACAAGGAGAAAGACTTCATTAAGTTGTTATCTATCAGCCTGGGACCCCAGAAGAGGCCCATGTTACTTCAGCAGCATTGTAACCAAACACCCAAGAAGACAAGAAGTGAAGGTTTGTTTTGATTTACGTTTTGTGTGAGTTCAGCCCAGGGTTGCTAGGTCACCTACGCTTGGGCAGAGAATCATGGGGGAAGAAGCTATTCACCTCATGGGGGACGGGAATCAGAGAGCAAGGAGGGGGCTGGGGACCAGGTATAATCTTCAAGGGCTCACCTTCAGTGACAACTAAAGTTTCCAGAACTTTTTCAAATAGCACCACCAACCGGGAACCAAGTATTTCAATACATGAGCCTGTTGGGGGTCATTACCCATTCAACCTGTAAATGGCTGGATGAGAAAATGGGAGTGAAAGTTGAGCGGGCCATTGAGGGGAGAGAAGGGTGGGTCAGGGCTGGGAATGGGGCTAGCCACTCGGCAGTGGTTGGTGGAATCATCTCTGTCTGGAGCCAAAGCAGAGACCCTCCTCCCATAATGGGAGTGGAAATGGGTTCTGAGCCAAAAACTTGATGTCATCATTTGGTTTACTATCCGTGTGGACCACAGATGGAGGCTACCCATCTTTTCATTCCAAGGCCTGGGCTCAGAGAGGCTGGACATACCCTAGGTCATCCAGCCAGGAGGTGTCCAAATGTACTATCAAGAACAGGAAACAATGAAGGGCTGTGGAGGAAAGCACTTATCTGGGGTACAAGGAATTCACCCAGAGATCTCTCAGTTTGGACATATATATGGATTGGGAAGTAAGAAATCCCAAGGCTTGATGGGGGCAGTGTGGTTATTATGCTAAAAATCAAATAAAAAGAAACACAATCACAAGCTGAGGGAGCATGGCTTCTCGCTCTGCTTTGGTGGCTCTCAAGCATGGCTTGAAGGTTTCTTCCCAGAGAACAGCCCCATCATCTGGCTTCCTGCCCCAGAGCCAGGAGGGCTCTTTTGTCCTGGGTACCTGGCACCTGCTTATGATTCATAATGATCCTTCTCACTCCAAGGCAGAAAGAAAGCAAATCAAAGCACACTGATAAAGAGATCACACGCGAAGCGGGTCTCAAGGAGTCAAGGGCTGGTTCAGGGAGGCCTGACCACATGGGGAGGGCTGGGGGCAGTTTCATGGCCTGTCTCCTGCAGGCCTCATCCAGTTCCAGGGTTTGCAGGGGGAAACTGTCTCCCAGTCTGGGTTAGACCTGTCCAGTGCAGTACAATCTGGGCCTTGGTGCCCTCCTCTTCCTCCACAGCAGGAGGGTCCTGAATGGAGTCAATTTGTTTGTTTAATGACAAAGTGTCAGGAATCTGGTAGCTCAGCCCAATAGAAACTTCTTTTACATCCTTGAGGGTCAGGAGTTTGAAGTCAAGGTGTAGCTGGGATCCAAGTGCCCCTCCCCCACCCCCCAGCCCTGCCAAGGCTCCAGGGAGGACCTTGCCTGTCCCAGCTCTCATGGCTCCCATGTATTCCTTGCTGCATCTCTCTAAGCTGTACCCCATCTTCCTATGGCTTCTTCCTGCATCTTTGTTTGACCCCTCTTGTAAGTAAGTCATTGTGTTGGTCACCTCACTAACTCTGGTGTGACCTCATCTGAGCTGACTACATTTGCAAGGAAGCCTCATTCTGAGGTGCCAGGGGCTGAAGGTTCATCATACATTTTGGGAGAAAAGGGGACACAATTCATTCCGTAACAAGGGGTCCCCAGGGATACTTATCATCTAATGACTGAGGTTCTAGCTTTGTAGTTGTTCAAAGATTAGGGTGGGTGGGCTTAGGGGTGGGGTGGTGGGAGGGCCCGAGATGGAGGGAGGGGCAGGGATCTGGGAGCAGCTGAAGGAAAGGTTTTGGGAAGGAGCTGTTGTCAAAGGGGAGGGGAGGGGAGGGGGTATGGGGGTGGGGAAGCATGACAAATGGATGTCGGAGAGCCAGATCCAGGACAACCAGTCATCCAACATGGCTTTGAATAGAGATGAGGGTAGGCGGGAAAGAGGCTGGGCTGATGGTCCTGTGAGTCCCATAGGCTCTCCTGGGCCAGGCTAAGGAGTTTGGGTTTTCCTTCAGGACAAAAGAATCCCGGGAGGATGTTAAGCCAGGTATACAGCAGGAAGGCAAACCACGGCACTTCAAATCTACAATAGCATACTAAGAATAGTATTTACACGGGTAGGTTTTGGAACAAAACCAAAAGAAGACAATTTTGTGAGAGGTAAGAATTGCATGAAATTCAAGTCTCAGTACCTGCAAGCAAGCCCAGGCACCATTTGTATCATCCGTGGCTGCTCTAGTGTCACCGTGGATGAGAGCAGTGGCACCCAGTGTGTCTCCCAGAGTCTCAGAAAAGGCCTCTCAAGATCCCTTCCCAGAAAGGGTTTGCCTAGCCTGGTATGGAGAAACATGGTCACAGAACCCATGTTCAGCTGGTAGAGAGATGAGACAGTCAAGGTCAATGGCAGGCTAATTTGGTCTTTGCCATAAGGGAGATGGGATGGGGCGGGGGCTCCCCAGGTGATGGTGTTGGAGACTGGGGATGATGGACAGGTGTCTTTGACTTGGCACAAGAACTCTGACAACCCTTGTTGGAGGGAGGGGTAGTTATGGGAGGTGCATAGCAGGTTGAGGAGAGAAGGGATTGAATAAGTGTGGTAGCAGGTCCTGGCTGTCTTGTGGTTTCTATTGATGTGATGAAACCCCATGACCAAAAGTAACTTGGGGAGGAGCGGGTTTATTTCATCTTATGGCTTAGAAGTCTATCACTGAGGGAAGCCAGGCTAGGAACTCAGGCAGGAACTCAGGGCAGGAACCTGGAAGCAAGAACTGATACAGAGGCCATGGAGGAATGCTGCTTACTGGCTTGTTCCCCATGGCTTGCTCAGCCTGCTTTCTTATAAACTACAGGGTCACCTGCCCAGGGGTGGCACTACTCACAGAGGTCTGAGTTCTCCACATCAATGACTAGTTAAGAAAATGCCCTACACATCTGCCCTTAGGCCGATCTTATGAGGCGCTTTTCTCACGTGAGTGTCCCTCTTGCTAATGACTCTAGCTTGTGTCAAGTGGACATACATCTAGCCAGGACATGGACTGAGGAGAAGAATGAGGAGGACAGAAAATCCAAAGAGCATGTGGGTAGAATGAGGGTCACAGAGGGGCTTCGTGATCCTTGAACAGGTTTGAACTCTGGCAGAAGAGAGCCATCTCCAGGGAGAGGAGGTGGATTCTGGGGATCTTGTGCCCAGGAAGTGGAAAGAATTCTGTATGGTGACTTTAGATTCCTGGGGAAGGGGTGAGGAGTAGAAGGGAAGACATTGGAAACCATGGGGAATGATGGCTTAGGCTGGAAGCATCTCCAAAGCTCAGGTGGGACTGACCAAGAGGAGGAAGCCTTCCCCCAGACCTGCCACTTGAAGTGTGGTACAGCCTAGGCTCCCCATGGAAGGAAAAAGAGCCCATGTTAGCCACCCTGGACTGTGTGTGTGTGTGTGTGTGATGAGGGGGAGGCTGAGGTGAGGCCATGTTAGCTACCTTAAATTGTCTGTGATGAGGGGGAGGTTGAGGTGAGGCCATGTTAGCCACCCTGGACTGTCTTGAGGTCAGAAGTAAGGCTTCAGAACAGAAGGGCTCCTGGAGCTAGCAAGGGGCAGAGTCCAGCCTCATCTGTCCTCAGTTTCCCCATCTGGGAAATGACTCTGATGGGGTCCCCAAAAAAACAGTCTTAAAGAGCCCATGCTATGACCTCAGCCCATCCTTGCTCCAGTTTCAGCTGCTCCACTGTCTATGGAGCATGTGACCTCAGACAAAGGACTGAACCTTATCAAACCTTAGGTACTTCATCTCAAAAATGGGACAAAATCAGGGTAGCTGCCTAACAAGAAATACAAGTACAGGCTGGTTGGCTGGAAGGCTTGCTTTGAAAACTCCCATTTGACTAATTCTGAAGAAAGGCTGAGGAACGCTCCGAGCACTTGTGCATTTTAGAAATGCATATGCATGGTTTTAAAAGTTATTTATTGGCATATATTATTAATAATTATATATAATAATGGGTTTTATTAGATGATGAGTAGCTTTAATCACCAACTTGACACAATCTAGAATCGCTCGGGAAAAGAGTCTCAATGAGGAATTGTCTTAACTAAGTTAATTAATGTGGGAAGACCCAGCCCACCGTGGGTGACACCATTCCCTAGGTAGGGGATCCTGAACTGTGTAAGAGTGGAGATATCCATCAGAGCAAACAAGTAAGCACGCATGTATTTATTCTCTCTCTGCTCTAGGGTGCAATGTGACTGGCTTCCTTGTGTTTCTATACTGTCTTCCCTGCATCGAGGAGCTGTAAGTGTAACTGTGTGAGGATGCAAGAAGAAGGTGTCAGATTCCCTGGAGCTGGAGTTACAAGTGGTTGTGAGCTGCCCAACATGGGTTCTGGGATTTGAACTCAGGTCCTAGGAAGAGCAGCAGTGCTCTGAATCACCAAGCCATCTCTCTAGCCTGTGTATATAACACTAGCGATATATAATGTATTTTGATCATATTCAGCTCCTATTATTCTCTCTTGTCTCCCTCACAGTTGTGGGGAATACCTCTTCTTAACTAAATCTCTCTTCTACTTTCATGGCGTGTGTGTGTGTGTGTGTGTGTCCCAGTGAATTTCACTACGGCGCTTTCAGAAGCATGTGTGAGGGGTTGTTTACCAGAGCATGGGCTACATCACTAAAGTAAATGCCTCTTCCTCCCCCAGCAACCATTACATCCCACAGATCCTCAGGGTGGGGTGGGGCCACTACAGAATGCCGATGGCCCAATTCATGTAGGTCCTATGTGGTTTTGTCTTCAAGAGACAACACGCATGTGCAGAGATCTGGATCTACCTGAACCATGTATGCACCAAATATTCAAACCTCTAGGGTCCTCGGTTCCCTGCGGGTGCTACCCACCCACACCTGAGTGAAGATATTCTTTTTGATTTTAGATGGCTCTTCTGCTACCACTGCACAACAACTCACCAGCTGCATTCCTTCTGACGCCCACTTCAAAAACCCACTTTCAGCCCTTCCAACAAAGCACTACCCCTGTCGTAGCACTTCCACTTTTCTTAGCCAGGGAACACCTGCAAAGCCGCACAGCTACCTTTATTAGAGACCTCTCTTTTTCTGTGTGGTCACCATGAAGATTCTGAGTGCCATGTCCCCTCTTCCTCCCCCACAAGCCTTGCAGAGTTTTGCATGACTTTGCATGGCATGGGGATATTTGCGAATGTGTAAGTTACATCATAGCAGAACTGGCTGCCAACAGCTTAGCTAGGTCTCAGAAACTGAGTCAGGAGCCAGGAAATATGCTTTTCTGTATAGCTCATCGTCATTGTGACTCATTCCACCCTCCCTGGAATGCTCCATGGCCAGATGCTATGTGGGGCTCTGCATATTAACAGCAACAACGGCAGCAACCACAGTGATGCCATCATCCCTACAATTGGATGAACACTTGCTGTGGTGGGTTAGAGCCGTACTGGTCCTCAGCTACACCTCTGGTCCATTCATTCCTATGACCAGTTACCAAGATCACAGAGGGGACTTTCCTGGAGACAGAAGGGATGATGTTAAATTTTATCCCTTCCACAGCATCTCCGGATCCCCGGGACCTTAAGAGGATGAGGATTTGTGTATCTGTGGGCACAGATGACTTTGCAGTAGACCCCTTCAATTGTCACTAAGCATCATGAGGAGGGGTAAGCATGCAATGGCTACACTGAGTGACCACTGAGGTGGGTACTGGGTGGGCACAGGTGAGCTGTGATACAATGAACCCTGCCTGACTCTGCCCAGCTGGCATGAGCTTCCTACCCAGCCCAACGCTGCTCCCTGGGCTGCCTCAGGCTCCTGATTTCCCCAGGCCAGATGTCTGTGGGATGAATGAATGTTGATAAGCCTGGAGGCCGAGCCAAGGGGCTCCAGGGACTCCCTGCAACTTGCTAGGCAGGTGGGTGGGGGGAGACTGGGAAGAGACCTCCCTGGCACTCTGCAGTGCCCACCATCAGCAACCCAGGCACTCTACTGGGTGCGATCAGACTGAGTTCCCTGACCCAGGCAGACTGGACTCCAGGTCGGCAATGACCTACCCTCCCCCTGGCAAGGAATGGCTGAGTTTCTCCATTGTCTTGGCTCTCTATCTACATCGCTGAACTATACTATATATGTAAAGCTTTTTGTTTACATGCCTGGCTCATCATTCCCTCCCCAAGGCAGGTCACAGGAATGGATCTTTCCTATCCTTCTCTTCTTCACCTTATTAACCACCCCATGTCAGAACTGTGTCTCCATTAGTCAGTTGGAGAAGATGAAGGATCCAAGGCCCAGAGAGTTTAAGTGGCGTGCCTCAGGGTCTCACAGCTAGCAGGTGGCAGAACATGTCATTGCCCCTGCCTGAAGTGATACCCCGAGGTTTAAGTGTGACAACACAGGCCTGCTCAGGGCCTGCCATAAGGCATGCCACACACACCGTCTGACTCAGCACTGCTGTTACTGCTGCTGCTTTTGCTCACTCATTCTTCTATCTTGGCAGGAAGGAACAAAGCCGTCTCTCCTCCTTATGGTCCTGATACTGGCCTGAGGCTCACTCAGCCAGGTAAACCCCACCTGCAGGCAGCCTGGGGGTAGTGCCCACGCTGGTGCTGCATGGGTACCAGGTGCTCATCTGTGATGGCTATGCCCTGGCCCCCTGAGTGGACTCTCTTCTGTCCTCAGAACACTCGCTCAGACCGGCATCTAGAGCCAGCCCCATCACTCTGCCCCCTCCCACTGCCCCCCTGCTGTTCCTCCAACCCACCTGCTCCAACACATTCTCTCTGGACTCTCCAAAGTCACCCTTGCAGGTGACTTCAGAGGCAACTTCTGGATGAAGTAGACCAGAACCGTGTTAATTAGGCCCAAGGGGACCTGCCTGGGAGCCACCATCTGGAAAAGGTGATTGAGAAGCCACTGGACACTGGCCAAGGCTGAGCAAAAGCTCGGGGACTGGGAGAGCAAACCTGGTATTTTTCTGCAGTTTTTCCAGGTTGTAGAATCTATCTCCCTCTCCCAAATCTGGGCTGGCCTTGTGGTGCATCCCCCAGAGTATTCCCCCAGAGTGTGACAGCACAGGTTTCAGTAGACTTGCAGTTTCTACATGTGCCTTTTAGACCATGACCCTGAGTCTTCCATCTGACGCAGGGTCCTCCATGTCAGGAAGCAGAGGCCACATGAGGGGGCCAGTCTCAGGCTCCCCGAGGAGTTAGCCTAAGTGGACTATCAGAAACCAGGAGGGGCTGGCAGAGGAATGATAGATGGTAGTTGGTTTAAGCCATCGAGTTTTGGAAGTGGTTTTGGATGCAGCAGGAGGTCCCTGGCCAGAGGCCATGCTCATGGTCAAGCTGAGTGTGCTCTCACAGGCAGGGATCCCATTCTCTAGGGGTCTAAGGTTAAGGAGGTACCACAGTGGCTGGAGGCCATGGATTGGCTATGGCTGTCCCTTAGGCCTGTACTCAGGCTCTTTCAGTAAATGGCCTTTCCTGGTTCCTATATTTGAGTCTGAAAAAAGACCTCTCCCCCACCTTCTGGGGCTCACAAGGACCTCTCTCCCCCAGCCTTTTGGGGCTCACAAGGACCTCTCTCTTCCACACCTTCTGGGGCTCACAAAGATCTCTCTCCCACACCTTCTGGGGCTGACAAGGACTCTCTCCCCAGCCTTCTGTGGCTCATAAGGACCTCTCTCCTCCACTTTCTGGGGCTCACAAGGACCTCTCTCCCCCACCTTCTGGGGTTCACAAGGACCTCTCTCCCTCAGCCTTCTGGGGCTCACAAGGACTTCTCTCTCCCAGTCTTCTGGGGGCTCACAAGTACTCTCTCCCCAGCCTTCTGTGGCTCACAAGGACCTCTCTCCCCCACTTTCTGGGGGCTCACAAGGACCTCTCTTTCCCACCTTTTGGGGCTCACAAGGACTTCTCTCTCCCAGCCTTCTGGGGGCTCACAAGGACTTCTCTCCTCAGCCTTCTGGAGCTCACAAGGACCTCTTTCCCCAGGCTTCTGGGGCTCAGAACCTGAAAATCACCTGCATGCTTCTTCATTCTGAGCCAGACCACCCTCCCATTTCTCAGCCTCTGGGGCTACATTTCCTGCTAAAACCCCCTCCTGTATCCCTCCCCACCGCTCCATGCTCACTCACAGGAGTTTCTGTGACCCTGGAGACCTGGAAAACTCTCAGGAAGAGACTGGGGTTGAACATTAGAGCCACAAGGCAGACGTCAGAAGAGTGGGCCTTGGTGGGGAACAACACTTAGGGGAAGGGCAATAGAGAAATCCCAGGCGAGATTTCTGAGGGAGGGCTCTGAGGGATGACAGTGGTGAGGACGGGGCAGGCAAGAAGACAGCCCGTGGAGCAGGGGCTTGGTCAAGTCTCTAGGTATTTGTCCCGGTCATCTGTACAGCCTAGAGCACAGTGGAGAGAGACTGGATTTGTTTTGTGTCCTGGCTGAGAGTAGGGTAGGGGCACAGGAAGTCTTAGGAAGCGTGGAAGGGGGACCTCTCCCCCCAATGGCAGCTCTGCTCTCCAGCCCAGCTGTGTGGGAAGAAGCAATGATCAACTCATTCGCACGCCTTGAGAGGCCCCAGATCAGAAGCATATGGGCCTCGGTGGAACCCACCTCTCTCTACCTCCCTGTAGACCTTACACGCTTGCCCTACGCCCATCCATGTGTGATGGTTACCAAGGATTCGGGCCAGACTCGAGCATGTCAATTTCAAGTGATGGATGATCAAATCCTTCTTAATTTGCATGTTAAATTTCTTCGTGGTGGGAATAAATAGCCTCAGTTCATCGGAGACAAGCTTTCGGGAGCCTTTCCTATATGGCAGCAGCCAGCCCTTCATTTTGTGTGTTCTGTGCTTCCTACTCTGGGGTGTCTGGAGGTGCGGCCACTGGTCTGCAGGGCTATGGGGACTGGACATGGGAAATTCATTGCTTGTTGGAAAAGAGGGGAGAGCAAAAAGGGAGAGAAGAGAGGTGTGGCTAGGCATGTACGTTGTTCCAGATGATTCCACGGCTCCTGTCCTGACCTAATTTGTGTTTACATTGCCACTTAGCTTGTCTGGGACTTATTGTCTCTTCTTCTCTCACCCACTTCTTCTCTTCCTCCCCCTCCCCTCCCCCTCCTCCACCTGCTCCTCCTCCTCTGCTCCATCCTCTTCCTCTTTTCTTCTTAATTCTCCTCTTCTTTCAGTTTGTTTTGGACACTGGATCCTACTATGTAGCCCAGGATGGCCTGAAAACTGTGGCAATCCTGCTTCTGCTTCCCACATGCATGTACTCCAAGTCTCTGTATCAATAAATGTGTCGAGGCTTCCCATGCCACCCTGTGACTGACAAGTGAGAACAGGGATGGAGGTACGCTGAGTGGCTGGGCAGTTCTGGGGTCAGGCTGGGATGGACAGACAGGCAGAGCCACAGAGGGACACACAACGCCCGAAGACCACAGCTCCTCCCTGCCTGCTGCAGCCTCAGGGGTATCCCAGGGATTTGTGGACATGTCCTGTCCTACCCATCCCAGCTGTATACCTGTGAATACATGGAGATACTGACAGAGGTTAGCAGATATCCAGGGAAAGTGAGGTCAGAGTGGAACCTCTGATCCATGGGCCTCACCTTCACTACAGTGAACGCCTGATCAGGGACCCTACCCACAACACAGTGAGCTCTACCATGTCCCCAGGTTCCCAGCCCAACTATGGGATGATACCAAATCAAGCCAGCTTCTGAGATCCTGCCCGGTCCACTAGCCCAGGGGGATTTGAGCAGACTGGGGGGGGGGGAGCCTTGGGTGACCTGGGTTTCAACTCCAACTCACATCAGTTCTCACCCTACTTCTAGGAAATTATTTCTGCTCACAGCCATGATGTGCCAGCTGTGAGACCAACAGCTTGGCCTAGATGCCAGTCAAGGCCTTCTGGATCTGTGGGATGCTCTCAAGGCCCTTGGTGTTCACTCTCTCTACCCTTAGCATGCCCTTCCCTAGGCTCAGGTACAGGGAATGACACCCCCATCTAAACCCAGTTTCTTTGGGAATGGGGGAATGGAGGCCTCATTTCCTCTCAAATCAGAACCTATTAAAGGAGAGTGTGAGGAAACAGGTTGCCATGGAAACCTAGCCAGCCAAGGTTTTTGAGACTTTGCCTGATTTTTCTGCCTTTCCACTTACACTCTGAACTTATTAGTTTTAATTGACATAATTATTGCAATGTCCACCAGAGGCACAAGGAGCCAGCTGTGCCTCTTGCCACCCACTGCCAGCCCTGACCCTTTGAGGCCATCCCTGTGGCCTCTCTTTCTCTTATCTGCCTCTCCTCTGGCTTTTCCTGCCACTCACAGAGGACACAGAAGCCAGGCCTGCACCCCAGGTTGGCCTAGGCAGAACCTGCACAGAGGCACATAGGGCTCTTCCCCAGGGAGTGGATTAAGCTGGAGTTCAGGCTGTGCCAGGAGACATTTCTGAGCATCTCTGGGGACTGGTCAAGAGTGCCACAGGTAACCGAGATCCATGGTCGCAGCCCATGCCCTCTCCACCAAAACAGTGTCCTGACCTTCCTCACCACTGCATTTGGCAAGGGTGCCTGGAAGAGGCCAGAGAGGGTTGTTTCTATATCAGAGAGCTGAGGTTGGAGCCCAGCTCACAGATGAATGGGCATGGCCAGGCTCTGGGGCCTCTCTGAGCCTTCATTTTTATAGGTGTGTAGTGGGGGTTTCATGGCAGCCTTCCTTGTCTGAGGCCAAGGAGCTGGGGCATTAATAAAGGACACAGTAGCATGTCTATTATGCCATTGTTCAGATACACCAACGTGGAAGGTAGAAATCCCACAGGGCCATACCCCTAGACAAAGGATTACAGGCAGCTAAAGATGGCTGAGAAAGGGCGAAATAGTCTTTCCCAGGGATGGACCCCAAAACTGGTTATCTGATCCTAAGTGGTCAGCTCTGAAACCATATACACACACACAGAACTAAATGGCCTCGGCAGGTTGTATTTATATATTTGTACGTATGCACACATGTAACAATAATCGAGAAGAAGAGGCCATCAATTTGAGAAGGAGAGGGGACACGGGAGGAAAAGGAAGGGAGAAAATGACGTAATTATATCTTGATTAAAATAAATTTTTAAAAAGGATATCAGAGTGACTGTGTTCCAGTTGGCTTTTTTATCACTGTGATAAAACACATGATCAAAGGCAACTTGGGGAGGAAAGGGTTTATTCGGCTTCCAGGCTACAGTCACACATTGAGGGAAGCCAGGGCAGGAACGGAGGGCAGGGACCTGGAGGCAGGAACTGAAGCAGAGGCCGTGGAGAAACGTTGCTTTCTTATACAACCCAGGGCCACTTGAATGACACCAACCACAGTGGGCTGGGCCCTCCCGTATCAATCATTAACTAAAAAAAAAAAAAGTGCTGCAGCTTTACCTGTCTGATGGAGGCATTCTCTTAATTTCGGTTCTCTAATGACTAGCTGTGCCATGTTGACAAAAATGAACTAGACAGGAGACAGCCCACTGGGCTGTTGTGTAAAGAGGAGGAGGGGACCAAAGATGGCCCCAAGAGACCCACTGGGTAGCCAGCTGTCTCTGTCCTTTCCAGTTGTGTGGAGCTAGGGACCCTCAGGAATGGGAACTCTGGCTCCAGTTGAGAGAACCTTGGGGACATCAGAGCCTTGTTGGACACAGGTCCCTAAGGTAGGGTGATGTTTCTCTGTGCATATAAGTAGTGCTTGGGGACTTTTATTTTTGTTTTTGCTGTCACATCTGTGGAAGGCAGCAACTGGAATCTAGTGGGTAGAGACTAGGGATGTAGCCTACACATTAGCATGCATAGATGCCCCTATAACAAAGAACTTTCTTTCCCTTAATACTAGGAGCACCCAGGTTGGGAAAGCCTGCTCTAGCTCTCGTTCCTCTCAGACAGAACAAGGCTGGGCCCTGAGGGTCCTTCAAGCTATACGGCAGGAAGTGGGCCTGTGATAGCACCCAGGGTTCTCTAGAGCCTTCCTCCCTAGTGAAAGGAGTCGGCCTCTGGGTTAGGGGAAGGACACCAGGCTGGGTGCTCTTCCTCCTTCTGGCCCACCTCCCCACTCTCCCTATGGATTACGACATTTCTAAACTCGTTAACTTCTAATTACTGCCTTGCCTCTGCCCCAGTACGCTGGCTTCATGCCACCTACATCTCTATTAAAATTCAATTTACGTCCATCATAGCAGATTCCTGCACTTCGGCTGGCTCAGGTTGGCCTTCAGTTTTCAGATGCCCAAAGTGATGGCCAGTCTGGAGTGAATCTCCAGGAGGCTGGGGCAGGCACAAAGAGGCAGGCTTCATGGAAAGGAAGAGCTCGGATTTCCTGGGACAGAGTGATGGAGGCCATGGGTGCAGATGATACAGGGTTGCCCGGCCCTTGAGAGGAGCCAGGTGAGAGGGGCTGGTGTCATTTTCTTGATGGCTTTTAGACTTCCTTTTTTTTTTTCAAACTGTATCCAGCTTTATTAAAGATACTTTCCATAAACAATCATGGTTTTTCAGGCAGGACATGGGCAGACAATCATGAACAGTATACAAGAACTTCCAAACTCCCTTCTTGTATAGACTACCAAAATCAGAAATCCACTACAAAACCCGATGAGTCTTCATTTGATGCTTTGAAAAGGGGGAGAGCTTAGAGTGAGGGCTGACAGTTCACATTGAGGATGTTGTTTAACAACTTTTCACAAGCCGACCCTGACTTTCAGGAAACCAAACGAACATGGCAGAATTATCAATCTGAAGATCCACAATCTTTTATAAAAGGAACCGCTGATCTTTTGAGGATACAACGATACCACTGCAAAGTCCAGATTGCATGATAGACTGGCAAAACCAATTTTGGGGGTCAGGTTCCAACAGGTCTCTGGTTTGAAAGGAGTTAAGTCTATGTTGATGGTCCAGGGGAGGAAGACACAGAAATGAATTTAGAGTTTCCCACAGAAGGCATTTTGTGCCATGGTGGCCACATATGTCAACACCAGGACCTCTCTCCTGAGAGCCAAGAGGAGTCTTTCAAAATTAGCAGGGAAAGATGTTTTCCAACATCAACCATCACCAATCCAGCTTGGGAGACATTTTGTTAGTGACACATGTTCCTTCCCCCCCTCAAAACAATGAAGTGTTCTGTGTGCTAACAACATAGCTTAAAAAAAAAAGTAAAACAAAATTCTGCATTTTTATAAAACTTGATAACAAATAGTATTTCAAACTGTGCAGTCCCCAGAAGTACAGAGTTATAAAAAATGCGCACATCTCACTTGGCATCTCCAGCACCTTCAGCTTTTTGTGCCTGGTCTGTTTTGGCGTCTCCTTTTTCTGCAGGATTATTCGCATCCTTCCCAGCATCGACTTTCCCCTTCTTCCCCTTGGGGACCTTCTCTCCCTTCTTTGCAGGGGCCTTTTTAGGCTTGGGCTCTGGCTTTGGAGGAGCAGGTTTAGCAGACAACCTTGCAGATCTTCTCTGTGGCTCGTCCTTCACCTTGGCTTTATCTCCTTTAGTATCCCCTTCAGCCTTTCTTTTGGGCATGGCGCTGAACGCGGGGATGCAGCGGTGTGCGGGTTTGGTCCATCCGGGGGTCGTTCTCCCTGCTTCTTCACACTGCTCTAGACTTCCTTTTCTATTTCAGTACCCAGAGGCTCATCTGTGTCTAGATTTTCGCCTCTAGGACCACCCTGGGAGGTAGCTATTAGTTTCTCAGTTGTTCCCATTTTATTGACTTAGCAGTGGAGGCTGGGAAGAAATCATTGGCTCAAAGGTGGATGGTGAGGGCCTGGGGAGGCAGGCCTGGGACACACGGTGTTGGTGCTGTACTAGATCTTAGTAGCTGAACCAGGGCTTGCCAGGGAGCAGAGGCAGGCAGGTGTGTTAAGTTGACCTTTCCTCCCCTCTGGCTTTAATGTATGTATCCTGTCACTTACTTAGATAACCCTCCTGCTCCCTCTGGGCCCCGGTCATCCTCTGAGTCTGGTATCCCTCATGGAAACTTCTATTAGTTTTCTTGATGTCTGCATCATTATTTATTTCTCCTCCTGTCTTTGGGGGCAAGGATCTGCCATCATCACACTGTATGACAAACATCACCATCTGACTGCATGGGGCTGCGTGGTCTGTGATGTCTCTGAAGTCACCACTTCCTGCCAGGAGCACCTCCCTTGGGAAGCCTGTGCACACCTCTCAGCTCTTCCCTACTCCAGTCAAGGCCTGCATACCCTTGGAACTATCCCGAACTAGGCTCCTAGTATTGCCTCCTTCCCTTCTCTTCCCCAAACAACTGTGAATGCAGTGAATGCAGTACCCACATCTGTGCAAGGGGGAGGGGCTGGAGAGAGGAACCCGAGTGAGTCACCAGACCAGGCAGGGCATCGATCAATCAACCATTTGGTTTGGAGCTTTTGTTAATGAGAGTTGACAGACAGACAGGAGGTGCTTAGAGCAGGCCTGGGCCTGGGGTTAACTCTGGCCAAGCGTCCTCAGGAGCACACATCTGCCGCACTGTAAATTTACATGGCTGGCTGGGATCCTACTCAAAAGGCTGGGACTTGCAAGTGGCCTTATCCTGGGAAGGACAAGTCCCCCTCACCCTGGGGGTTGGCAGAGCATGGAACAGGGAGAGGGAGGATGTAGGTTTGGGGTCCAAAGATTACCAGAGAAACAGGACTCTCCAAATACTGCTGTGTGATCTTGGGGGAGCTGCAGGCAATTCCTAGTTGTAAGGCAGAGGCAGCTGGCATCCTGGAGTTGTTACCAACAAGGTTTTCCTGGTTCCAGCCCCCCCCCCCCCCCCCCCCCCCCCCCCCGCGCCCGGGCGGGCTCCCTTCTCTGCTGCTGCCTCTGTCAGTGTCTCTCACTTCTAAGAGGAGGCTAGATAGGGCTGGTGGAGGAGGGAGGGACACAGTTGGGTTGCCTGGCCTGCCAAGCTTGCCGCCCGCCCGCCGCCACCTTTTTCTCTGAAGAGGTTCAAAGGCTCTCCATGCTGTCTGTGTGCACATCCCCCTGCCTTGTGCCTCTCATGGGGCCAGCACATAGGGGCTTTTTTTCCCCCCTGAGGCTACTCTGAGCTCCTAGGTTTCATAGTTCCCTCCCTAGGGATGTCAGCAGAGCGGTAGGGTTGGCCAGAGGCTCAGCTCCCTTGGCTTTTCCTCTCCGCTGGCTGTTCCCCGCTGGAACAGCCTTCGGCACCTGGTCCTGACCCCTCAGAAGAGGTCTTCGTTTTTTTTATCCCATTGGGACAGAAGGGCAACCAGTGATGGGGTAGGGGACAGAAGAGGTCTAATTAGAAAGTCTGTGAGGATTTGTACAAAAAAGACAACACACTTGTGTACCTCGGACTTCCCCTTTCTGAGTTCCAGGCTCCGTGTTTGCAGAATGAGTGCCTAAGAGTCATAACAATCATGCTCAATGCGAAGTCTCTGGCTGGCACTCTCAGCTTTGCCAGACTGTAGCTCTCCTCTGAATGTGGGCATAGCTGGCTACCTACGTGTGGGAAATCAGTATGTGTACACATGGGACATCAGTCTCATCAAATTCTTTTCTTCTTATTTAAGTGTGAAAGTAGTTACGTCTCACCACCACGACACAGAATAATCTGCCTGATGACTTTGTCATCATTGTACATAGTTTGCAAAGTACAGAGACCCCTACAGACAGGCCCGTAACTGAAAGCTATGCCCATGGGATTGAAGTGACCCCTTCTTGTACACTCCCAGACACACTAGACCATTTTGATTTAGAAGAGTATCTTGCCTCTTCCTAGTTCCACAGCATGTCACCATCAAGCCAGCTCTTTGGAAAACTGGACATCTGCTGGCGGGAAGGGGGGAGTCGAAGGGCTGTAACCTCTGGGAGGGTCTCCCTGGCAGTTCGACACACCTGTGAGAAGTGTGATTTCATTCTTAAGATTCGCTTTGTAGCCAAGGGCCACCTTTCCACCTGAATGCTATTTCTTGAATCAGAATTCAAGGGTGGGTTCAAAATGAACAAAGGTCTGTCCCCAACAAGGAGCCAGCCCAACACTTGTCACTGTGGGATCCTTTTAAAAAGGTCTCTGGGCCTTGACAGTGAGGTTGGAACAGGTGTGCAGAGCACCAGGTGTTGGAGGAGGAGATAGGTCCATCTGAACCCTGAGTTCTGTCGGCTTGGTTATCAGATCTGTCCCATGGTTCTATATGGAGACAGACAACTTACAGCACCATTTATTACATGTCTGTTACACTGGGGGTGGGGTTTGACTTGTAGACTCTCACAGACCCTTCTAGGGTGACCATCACTTTGCATTGCTCTGAGAAGACAATGGACTCAGGGAGGCTCATGCTGCCCAAGGTCATAGAACCAGTTAGGGGCATCAGCCCACTGCTGCCAACTCCAAGTTTCTGCCCCTAGAGATGGGCATGGATCTGCTCACCGGCAAGACCAGACTAACCATATAACAGCAATAATGAAGTCAGCCATGGACCACAGCTGTGGTAGCCATCCTGTAAGACATAACAGAGCTGAAAAGATCTGGCTGTGCAGTGACACAGTGACCATCATAACGTCCCAGCATGGAATGCATCGTGTGTGTGCCTGTGCTGATGTGTCTCAAGCCACACAAGAATCTTACCCTCTGAATTATGAACAGAACATGCTAGACAATAAGGGACTGGAAGGCTGGGTTATATATTTACCACACGATACTTTTTATCATTATTTTCACGTGCACTCTGTCTGCTAATAAAACCAAGGTATTGTAAATTGGTGTGCCTTATTATGCTGGCAGTATTGTTCATCGTGTCTCCTGATGGAGTCGCGAGGCCACGTCAATGGACTGTCTTTGCTATTGATGCTTCTGTACGTTTACCCTTTCATGTGCTCATAATGACGGAATTGTCAAGGACAAATTTCTCCGAACACATCCTGGACATTAAGGAATGCATGACTGTACGCAGATGCATGGGACTGCCTTGATGTAAGTATACACACACACACACACACACACACACACACACACACACACACACACATATACTCCCTACATGCTGGTTGTGAAGGACTAGAAGTCCCCTTGCAGAACAGTCATCAGAGAGGTGTGAGACGTCAGTGGCCGTGTATCTATCCTGCATCATGTGATCCTGAATGAGTACTTGGGTAAGAAGGTGGAAAGGGAAAGGGGACAACCCAATGGCTGGTGTCTCCAGGCCACATCTAAGTCACATTGCCCAAATGAGGACAATCCAACTGGAAAAATCCACTCTGGGGGAAATTTGGTAAAACTGGCTGGTGTCTCACATATATCCATGCCAGTTAAGTTGGGGGTGGGGGGAGAGTCAGGACAGTGAGATGCCAAGTGTGCTCCTCCTTGACTGTGTCCTGTATCAAATGAAAACGTAATGGCCATGAAGGACACTGGGCTAGGGGAGGCGCTGCTAGATGAAGCAAATGGAGAAACCTACATATGAACCACACTAAAGGTGGCAGAATTGTATCCATGTTCTGTCTCCACCATGTCATAGTTCTGTAGAAGAGTTTGTCCTGAAGAAATATTCCCTAACAGTGAAGCCATATGAAGTCCACAACCAATCCTTAAACAGTTGAGCAAAAACAGCACGCATACATATGTATGCATGTGGAGAGAGAAGGGGCCATACGTGAGTGGTGGGTGAAGGGTAAGATGTGTGCCCGTGTTCACGGATATCATGCTATCTACCATTTTCCTAATTTGAAATTTCAAAATTGAAAACATAAATGTCAGAAAAAGCACCGACTATGGCCAGGCCCCCACTGGGCATGGGGTGGAGTGTAGCGGAAACTAGCAGGTTCTATCTGCCCATCACCCTTCCTCCCACTTCCGCTAATGACTTTTGTCCTCCTTTACTACCTTATGGCTAGAGTGGGGGTGGGGATGCCTAAGCAATGATGCACATGGTGCAGGCCTGGCCAGGGTGGCATGCTACTACTGCCCATTGTAATGGGTTGGAGATGATCTGAGTTTGCCCAATCTGATCCTTTTCTGCAATTTCCTAAGGAAAGCTTCTTAGGAAGTCCTACTCAAAATAGTCATAACCTGCCACCCCTGGACTCCCCAGGGTCACTCACTGCATGGGAATGAAGCTGAATCCAGAGGTAGGGATAGCAAAATAGTCCATAGGGAAGAGGGCCAGGAGATGTCAGACTCTGGGTTCAAAGACCCAAGGTCCCTGGAATTATCAATGTTGTAGAGGTTCATAGTGTCCTATATACGTTTTCAAAAGGCAAGAGATCATGGGATATAATAGTCAAAGGGCAGAGGAGAGGCATGTGGGGGGGAGGGAGGGAGGGAGGGAGGGAGGGAGAGAGAGAGAGAGAGAGAGAGAGAGAGAGAGAGAGAGAGAGAGAGAAAGAAATACGGAGAGAGACAGACAGATACACACACAGAGATGGAGAGACAGAGAGAGAGAGGGAATGAAAGGGAGAGAGAGTCAGACACAGACACACATACACACACAGACACACACACACACAGACACACACATACACAGACACACACACACACAGACACACACACAGACACACAGACACACAGACACACACACACAGACACACACACACAGACACACACACACACAGACACACACACAGACACACAGACACACACACAGACACACAGACACACACACACACAGACACACACACAGACACACACACACACAGACACACACACACACAGACAAAATCAGGCTTTCTGAAAGTCACTTGGATGGGACTCAAGGAAGGCTGGGAGAGTCTGGACAAAGACAAGAGAAAAAGAACATGCAGGAAGTGTCTGGAGACCCATAAAGCGTCTGGCTTGCTGGCAGTGTCTACCCTAGATGGAACCAGGGAACCAGCATGAGAGCAGGAGATGCCGCTGGAAGCCAACCATGAAAAGTGCTAAGGTCACACGGAGGAGCAGAGCCCTAACTCACAGTCACAGCCAGTGTTTGATGAACTGGCCATCCGAACCAGCTTCCCATTCAAGTATCTCACTGCCACCATGCCACGAAAGCCAGTGTTCCTGCAGCGGCCAAGCGAAGGGATGTGCTCCCCGAGTGGAAGCTCATTTATTTCCCCTGGATGACTTCCACCCAACACAGCTATAAACTGGGATATTTGCATTCCCCCACTGCTTTGTTTTCTAGAATTTGCAGAGCACAGTTAGCAGAAAGATTGCTAAGGATACACATTAAGGAAACAATTGCCGCGATCCTTTCTCCTTGAGAGGCAGGGTGGTGGATGAAAAAGGATTTCAGCTATGGAGTCACACAGCTAATCTTAAAAGATAAAATGTTTGTATGGGTGTGCTGTGCGTGTATGTGAGCAAGCCACAGCACATGTGGAAGTCAGAGGACAACTTTTGGGAGTGTTTCCCCTCTACCTTGTTCTGAAGTGGGGTCTCTCTTACTGTTTTCTACCATTTCCCCACACACTCCAGGCAAGCCAGCCCCTGATCTCTTGTCTTCACCTCCTACCACCTCGCTGTGAGAGAGCTGGGATTACAGATGTGTACCGCCACATCTGGCTTTTTACGTGAGTTCTGAGAAACCCAACTCAGGTGGCCAGGCTTGTAAGTGCTTTTACCCACCGAGCCATCCCCCAATCTCTCTAGCTTATCGTTGAGGCTCGGCTGACACAGCGGATCTCGGGTGTGTCCTTGAACCCCTCTAAGCTCCAGTTTGTGCATCTGCAAAACTCACTGGCTTGCTGGCAGAATCCAGTGACATTACCCCGGAACATACATCACCATGCCGACCCTGTATGAGTCCTTTCTTCATTGACCGTGATTATCATCATCATCACTGTCACTGACAATATTTTTTTTTGGGGGGGGGTATGCGTGTTTTGTTTTTCAGACAGAGTTTCAGCTCATCCTTTACATCCTTTATCCCAGGCTGGCCTGAAACTTGCTAGGTAGCTCAGGTTGGTCCTAGACTCAATATTCTCCTGCCCTTAGGCTCCCAAGGGCTGGGATTAGTGACCTGTGCAATCGTGCCTGGCTACCATCTGCAGTAGTTGGGTCCCGACTGCTCACTAGACGCTGCGGGGGCCAAGATTTCCAAAGATAGCCCACTCCATCGTTGAGCAAAGCTGATCGTTGACAGTGCTGAGGTGTTGAAGGAATAGCTTAGTTGGCGAAATGCCCACTGTGCCAACATGAGGACCTGACTTTGAACATCAGAACTCACTTCTTTTCCTCCACATCTGGCCTGGCGGCATGCCCTTGTAATTCTAGTGCTGGGGGAGTAGAGAATTGGTAAGTTCCAGACCTGTGAGACACCTATCTCAAAAAGCACAGTAGATGGCACCCAAGGAAGAACTGAAGTTATCTTCTAACCTCCAGCCACACGTGAACACATGTGCACGTCTGCTCTCATGCATGCACAAACACACACACACAGACACACACACACACACACACACACACACACACACACACACACACACAAAATCCTTGATCCGAACTGGGCTTTGCTGCTGAGTGGCACCCACCAGTGTCCCGGCAGTACAGGGTACCACAAAGGGGCTCTGATCCAGCTAGGGAGCAAAGCCTCTTCCTCCAGGGTCCTGTTCCAGCTTCCTAGTCAAGGGCAAGCAGGAGGCTGCTTCTAAACCAGTACTCACAATATGTTCCTGGAAAGCTCTTGGTACCCCATTCAGTTAAGATCCCACCAAAGAGGATGTAGGGGCTCTTCACACACTGTCAACTGTTCCCAACAATGCCATGTGGTAGTCAGAAATGGCTCCAGGTCCCCAGATAAAAGTCATCATGGAGGCTGCTTGGAGAGGTCCTTCTGGCCTCCTTGTAGGAGATTCCTGTCTAGACTAGCTGGCAATGGAAGAGGATCTCTTGCTTCCTGGTCCAGTGTTCCCCACCCAACCCCCAAAGAGGGGATGATGTGGCCTCTTCTCCTCCCTTGTTGGCTGATATGGTCAGCATAAGGTCACAGACTGAGAAGGGAGGTCACCCCAGACTCTGGCCTCCTTGCTTCATAATGGAAAGGACGACTTTTCGGAGAGGATGGGCAGATGTTCCAGTGGTGAACCCCCCCCTCTTCTCATTTGCATTCTCATCCCTGGTGACAGATTTGTATCAGCGTCCCCAGGGCAGGACAATCTTGTTTCCCCAACAAAACCGATTATGCACATCGGGCTTGGGGATTAATCACAGGCAGGGGGCTGGGAGCCAATGAGAAAGGCAGAGATGGGGAGATAAGAGGGGGAGGAGGGAGCACCACGTCCCTGTTCTGCAGGGCCAGCAAACAAGCAGAGGCCAAGCTCCACTGCGGGAGGGCCCCTCAGACATGTTCCAACGGTGCCAACCCCATGTTCTCACTCCCTGCTTGTCCCTGTTCGGCCAGAGTGAGGGAAGGGAGGAGTCATGAAGTCCAATACCCAGGACAGCCTCACTTCATGTCCCATCTGCATGATCCCCGGAAGACCTGTCTCCTCTGCTACTGCTCCCCCTAATTGCTACATGTCCTATTCCATGGAGTCCAGCCTCCTTCAGTAGAACTTTCTAGAGATGGTGGGGTTCTTTCCAGTGGGGAGGCGAGGAAGGCACTGTTTACATCCTCAAAAATCATCTCCGCCCCATCTGGAGTCGTATCGGGAACACCCAGGCCTACCACTCAGCCATCCAGTGCGGGCATCTCCAGGGTAGGGTGTCACTCCAGAGCAGCAGGGCAGTCCCAGCCTCCCAGGAGTATTACACGGGAGCCTGTGGTCCGTGCATGCACCCAAGTCTCCCACCCTCCTTCTCAGGATAGGGAGGTGGCTAGCTCCAGGCAGATGGGAGGGGACGACTTGCCTGTACTCCAGTGAGAACCTGGTCAGTTCCCGGTTGTTGTGTAGCCACTTGAACTCCAGCGGCCAGCTGCCCTCAGCCATGCACGTGAGCACCAGGCGGTTCCCCTCCAGATGTACTTGGGTGCGCACCGGCTCTGTCTTGAAGTACGGTGGCACGTCATCTGTGGGAAACAGGGTACAGAGCCACCAGTTAGCACTTGCTCAGCCCCATGGGTTGGCCCCCTGAACACCCACGGCAGACAGAGCAGGGACTGCTGGGTAAGCTGCCCAAGCTCATACCCTGAGAAGGACCTGAACTCAGGGTCAGTCTGACTCCAGTGTTGGCGTTCAGCATCCTCCCCTACCAGGCAAAGCCTTGCCCACGTACTCGCCTCTCTAGCCAGCTTCTGCCTCTGCTCCACCCTCCCCAACTTCCATCACTTCTGGTCCCCTCCCCCTTTGGGAGTCTTGTCCAGTTCTCATCCTTTGCCTCAGAGCTGTGGTGTGGGGGTGGTGAGGTGGCGGTGGGGTGGGTGGGGTGGCTCAGCTGATGTGCAGGTATGAGGACCTGAGTTGCAGTCTCCAGTACCCCACATACAAATTCAGGCTGTGCCACGCACACATGCTATCCCCCTAGCACTGTTGGGGGGTGCAGACAGAAGGATCCCTGGGGCCTGCTGGATGCCAGCCTAGCTCCAGGTTAATGAGAGACCCTGTCTGACGAGGACAAGGCAGGGAGGGACAGCAGGATACTCGATGCCCTCCTCTAGCCTACATGTCCACATATGGGTGAGTGCGCGTGCACACATACATGTGCAGGCACAACACACACATGCACACACAAAGGAAAAAGAAAAACACGGAACTGAGGTGGCACAAGGTTCAAGTAATAGAGGGGTTCCCTCCCTGAAGCTGGAAAGCACCTCAAAGGTAGGGTCTATTTAGTGAGCCCCTCTGCCACTGGACTGCTGGCCTCCAGCCAGCCAGCCAGCCAGCCAGCCAGCCTCAACCTCCCCATTCTGGCTGCCCAGGCTGTGGATGTGGGTCCAGGTACCTGCTGCCCTGTCCTGCAGAGTCATGCACCCGTCTGGCCGGGCTCAGCCGCACGGAGCGTGAAAGCTCAAAGCTCCTTCAAAAGGAGTAACGTGCTCCATTCCCCAGACTCAGACTGCTCAGTCAAATGGCTCAGGGTGGAGGGGTAGAGGACGGAGGTGGGGGTGGGATTAGACCAGGGTGTTGGGAGGAGTTGGGAGAGGAGCTCCCAGCCTGCCTTCACATCACCAGCCTTTGGAATGGAGCAAGGTTGTGGGCAGATGTCAACATCTGGTAGGAATATCAACAGAGGTCCTAGTCCTTACAGGTTCTATTATTCTAGAAGGTTCCACATGTGTTCATATGATCCTCATAGTGACCTTATGACTCCAGGGAATATGAGGTATGTTTTTAGAAAGGGCACACTGAGGCCTGGTCTTCAGAACCTGTTGAAGATCACAGGGCAGATAGGAACAATCCAAACCTGGACCAGGGTTTAAAGGAGCAGATAAGTACAAGGCGAGAGTCAGATTCAGGGTTTGTGCCCTGGTCCAGGTATCAACAGCCTGAGGAAGTGTGCCATAGAGAACAACCCCTACAGCTCATCTAGAGTCCCCAAAGGCATACTCAGGACCTTCCATACACCACTCAGTGGCAGACACAGGGTCAGATCCCACCTGCCCAGGCTAAATTCACAAGCTGCCTATGGGCCCCAAGCGATTAGAGCCACACAGGACGTGGCCAGCAGGGCAGTGCAGGTGTCCCCACCTCCAGGCCAGTGGTAGGGGCCCTAGCAGCATCTACAGACTGCTGCCTTGTATCCACCCCAGGACTGGCCAGCTGCATGGCAGAGGGCAAGCTCTGGCTCTCTAGAGTCTCAGTTTCCCCATCTGTGGATACAAGAGAAGCAATGGGTACAGCGAAATAACGATTGTCACAGTGCTGGCTTAGGCCTTCCCCTGGAGACCGATGCCCTGCACAGGTTATCTAGTTCTAAGTGGGCATCTATGCAGGGATGGGCACTGACATCCTCAGTGCCAGCCTGGGTCAGAGTTCATGCTCCCCTGAGAGCCTAGAACTGGGAAAGCACCTAAAGCACTTGCCGGTCTGCTTTGGGACTAAGGAAGGGGGCAAAGGAAAGGAAGAGGAGGAAGAACATGTCCCGTTGGACTCTGTACTGGGCCTCTCTGCACACCAGGTTGGGCTGCAGGATCTCTAGTCCTGGGTCTCCTCTCACTCCCAGGTCTAACTAGCATGGACCATTCACGGTCAGGTTCACCTTTTGTTTCCAGATCTCACCTGGGCTCAAGCACTGATTTGTGTGCCTCAGTAAAAGTTACAATGGGCTTGGGGACCAGCCAAGTGACCCTGCTCTGTATGTAGTACCCCTAACCCTTATAACCTTGTACTCCACTTATATACCTAGTCTTATGCGTGCGTAAGTCGCACAGCTTGAGGGAGGGGGCTCTTCCTTGAATTCCTGCCCCAGAGGACAAGCCTCAGGGTAGCTTGGAGAGCAAGAACTGCCAAAGGCCTTTTCATACTGTCTCTTTGGTTCTCTTGACAGCTGTCCTGTGAACGTTCTGCCTCCAGAGCAGTTGAGGGGCTGGGAATGCAGCTCTGTTGGTAGCATGCTTGCCCAGCATGCAGGAGCCTCTGGTTTTGATCTGCAGCACAGCACAAACCAGGCGCGGTGATGCATGCCTCTCCTCCCAGCACTTAAGAGGCGGAGGCAGGAGGGTCAGCAGTCCAAGGACACCCCTTGACTACATAATAGCTGGGGAGTGAGGCCAGCCTGGGCTACATGAGACCCTATCTCAAAAACAGATGAGCCGTTGAAAGGGTGCCTCTTTCAGATCACCAAAGCTGAGTCCTTCTGGAGGTGCTTGTGCCTCTGGGGTTCTGGGCCACGGCGGCTGGCTGGGTAAAGAGAGGCCAGTGGGTACCTGTTTGCCAGGGAAAGCGACTTGCCACCCCAGGAGGCAGCCAGTGCTGCCCTCAGCTTAACAAATGGGCACATTCTCACTTCAAAGGCGCATTCATATTCTCCAGCAGCATTCAAGAGCCCTTTGAATCGCGTTTTTAAAAACCCTCTGTTTGAGGCTGTCATTGCTCATTTGTTTTAAAACAATAACATTCCCAGCCCCGCGTGATTAAATCCCTTCCTTGGATGTGGGCTGACTCAGAGCCAGCACTGTGAGAGGAGGAGGAGGGTGGTGGGTGTGTTTGAACACATGCAAGCACACACATGCTATGCACCTAGACATCCAGCCTCTGTGGGCCTGCTCATGGGCCACTTGCTCCAGCACCGAATTTACCAGCTCACTGCCCAGGCCCCAGAAATGGACAACCTGGGCAAATACCTAGTGCTTGGATGGTTTGATTCCAGTGGTTGCTGGAGATAATGGCCCTGGGGGAAGAAAGGGGAGGGAGACCGTGCTTGAGCACCTGCTGGGTACCAGGCCCTGCCATGGTCCTCCCCATTTCTCCTCTCATGTTATCCTCCTGAGGTGACACAGAGGGACTGAGGTGCCTGTCCCCAGGCCATTGCTCTGAGGTCACCCTTGTGGTGGTTCTCCTTGCCCTCTGGGTACAGGGATCCTGGGAGGGAGGCTCCTGCAGTGGTATGTTTCTCCAGTCCTGCCCGGCCCCGCGGTCCCGCCCGGCCCCGCAGTCCTGCAGCTGCTTATAAAATAATCATTCAAAGACTTAATATTATTTACAAACTGCATGGCCTATGGCAGGCTTCTTGCTAGCAAGCTCTTTCATCTTAAATTAACCCGTTTCTATTAATCTATGTATTACCACGTGGCCATGGCGTTACCAGTCTGCTGGCATCTTGTTGCTCCTTGGGTGGAGGGCTGGCTTCTCCCCTGACTCCACCCTTCTTCATCTTGTCTTTAGTCTGAATGTACCGCCTAACCTTATCCTGCCCTGCCATAGGCTAATGCAGCTTTATTTACCAACCAATCAGAGCAACACATATTCACAATGTACAGAAAGACATCCCACAGCAGCCTCCATTTAGAGAAAACATTGGGATGTGCACCAGGGGGTCCCGAGTGCATCTGAAAGTAGGAGCTGGCTGGGAGCTGGGGTGTGGTCCACGGGAGGATGGATGGCTGTGAGGTGTGACTTGTGTTTGTGCATATGCGTGTGCATGTACACATGCCAGTATACCTATGTCTACATGTGTACCTGACACGTCTATGAGTGTCTGGGCACATCTGCCCCCACCCTGCATATCTGTACATGGACATCTGCCTCCTGTTTGCACGTGAGTTCACAGGAACGTAGAGACCGTAGGCTTTGGAAGTCACTTAACCTCTGCACTTCAGTTTCCTTAGCTGTAAGCTGGGGACAAGTTTACTGTGGAGACTAAATGAGCACAGAGCACTAATTAAATAAAGTAATAAGCACAGACCAGAAGCCGGCACATGCTTAAGAAGGGACAGCGATTGCTCCTATCGGTCACATACGCGGATGGGCACATCGTGACTGTGAGAAACTCCAGTACTCTGTTAGAGGTGCTGGCAGGTCTCCTCTGTAGCATGAATCTTAAAGAGTCTTATTAATAAAACAAACTCAAGGCCCGGTATTGGGGTGAACGCTGGAAGATCAGAGAAGCAGAACAAGCCACAGTCTCCTCACCTTGCCAATTCCTCAGCTGATGCTGTTTCCTCAGACTGGAAGCCTCTGAGTCCTCATCCAGAATGAATCTCAGCTGAACTGCTTCTCGAAAGCCTGAATGCTTAACCAGCTAAAAGCTTCTAGTTTCTGGTCTTCACGCCTTATATATCTTTCTGCTTTTTGCCATCACTCCCTGGGATTAAAGGTGTGAGTCACCATGCTTGGCTGTATCCTTGAACACACAGAGATCCAGTTAGATCTCTGCCTCTGGAATGCTAGGATTAAAGGCGTGTGCTACCACTGCCTAACCTCTATGTTTAATATTGTGGCTGTTCTCTGGCCGCAGATAAGTTTATTAGCGTGCACAATATTTTGGGGAACACAATACCACCACACTCTTCTGCCTTTGTTTTCAGACGAGGCAGTGCTCAACCTGAGGAACTCTATGTTCACCACAGACCTGTGAGCCTCCTGCAGTGAGAAGGGGTAACTGCACAGAAAATTCCCGGTAAATAGAATCAACATTATGAACATATCATTCTCCCAAACCTTTCCTCATTTTGAACACCCCCCCCAACTTTTTAAAAACATATTTAAATCAACAACGGCGATGATAATGATCATATGAGTGTGTGGGCAGGTGTTCATATGCCACAGTGCACACACATGCTGTGGAGGTGAGAGGTCCCCTTGTGGAAGCTGGGTCTCTTCCTCCACCATGGGCTCAGGGATCAAACTTGTCCATCAGGCTTGAGAAGCAAGAGCTGGTACCCACTGATCCATCTTGCTCCCCCTCTACCCCATTTTTACAAAATGAGACAAAGTGACTCTAAAATTCATATAAAAACAACCACAAAAATAGATTAAAAATTGGGCCTGGAAATATGGCTCAACAGTTAAGAGCATGCGCTGTGCTTGCAGAGGACCCAGCTCTGGGTCTTGTCATTCATGTTGGGCAGCTCCTGACTGTCTGTAACTCCAGCTCCAGGGGGCACCTGATGCCTCTGGACCATGGGGTACCTGCACCCACCTGCACCTACACACAGACACATAATGTAAAATTTGTAAAAATCTTAAAAAGCAAAAAACAAACAAAACAAACAAACTGGCAACAAAACCAAAGCAAAACAAATCCAAACCCCAAACCAAAACAACCTTTTGAAAGATTCTGGACCGTGGGGGAAGACTAGCCCAGATCCTGAAGTGTAAGAGAGTGCAGTGGTCACTTAGACAGTGTGGTCTTTATGACTGTTTTGATGAAGGGATGGTCTTGAATCCTAGAAATAAACCCAAATTCATAATAGGACTTTTAATGTATGATGAAAGCAGAATTGCAAATCAAGGTGGGGGTGAGGGGTGGGGAGGAGGATCAATTACTCAGCACATGGCTTTGGAACTGCCAGGGAGCCATGTGGGAAAAAAATATAAAATTGACTATCATCCTCACACTTTACCTCAAAATAAATGCTAGAGGGATTGATGTTTTAAACATGAAAATGAAATTCTAAAAGAACTAGGGGGGGTGAAATCACAAAAGTTTAAAAATACACAATGCTGGTGGAGCTAAGTTCCTGCCAAGCACTTTCTAAGTACCACGAGTGCTCCAGACGGTCAGGAGACAGACGATGCCTTCAACTCTACGAAAATTCTTCAGAGGGAAGAGAAAACCCACACATCAAAAGCAGCGACACATGACAGACTGGGGGAAGATATTCTCAACACTTATCACAGACAGAGATCTAAGTTGCCTGGAGAAAAAATGGGCTCAGCTGGGTATAGTATTACACCTTCAGTCCTAGCATTTGGGAAGCAGAGGCAGGGGGATCTCTATGAGTTCGAGGGCAGCGTGGTCTACAGAGTGAGTTCAATCCAGCCAAGGCTGGATTTTGAGACCCTGCCTCAAAAAAAGTTTTCATAAATTCATAATATTAAACGACCGGTAGCAATGGGTAGAGGGTGAACATGGTTCAGAGGGAGGAAGGACAGAGTGGGGATGCTTGACATCCTCAGGAAGCAGGTAAACTAAGTCACAACAGGATACTCCCCCCACCCCAGCAAGGTGTGAGAGTGTGAGATCCAATGGACTTGCGTGCAGGGGACAGGTGCCCAGAGGGGTCACACTCCTCATGGGGCTGCGACCTGGTGTGCTATCTACCGAGTGCAGCTTGACAGTTCTGTGACAGCTCTTCTGTTCCTCCAGCTCTCTGAAGGCAGTTCCCGTGGTCTCCACTTAGGCATGTGTGGGATGGCAGCCTCTCAGAGCTGGGACACTGAAAGTTTTGAAAACACCTGTATGCTGTGCAGAGGGTACCAGGCAAAAGGAGGACTGTATCTCCAGCATGGGACTGCTCCGTGACAGGGGCCCCAGAACAACCATTGAGAGGCACCACTGGGTCACTTACAGAATCTGTCAAAATCTTATTTATTTATACACAGGGTTTCATCTCAAATCAGGCCGGCCTCAGATGTGTTCTGTTGCTCAGGATGACCTTGAACTTCTAATCTTCCTGCGTCCACCTCCACAGTGCTGGGGTTGCAGGCAGGCACCACCACGGCTGCACCACCAAGGCTGCACTACCATGCCTGCACAACCATGGCTGCAGCACCACCACGGCTGCAGCACCACTACGCCTGCACCACCACGGCTGCAGCACCACGGCTGCACCATGGCTGCAGCAGCACCATGGCTGCAGCAGCACCATGGTTGCAGCAGCACCATGGCTGCAGCAGCACCATGGCTGCAGCAGCACCACGGCTGCACCACCATGGCTGCAGCACCACGGCTGCAGCATCACCACGGCTGCAGCACCACTCCTGCACCACCACGGCTGCAGCACCACCACGGCTGCAGCACCACGGCTGCACCACCACAGCTGCAGCACCACGGCTGCAGCACCACGGCTACAGCACCACGGCAGCACCATGGCTGCAGCAGCACCATGGCTGCAGCAGCACCATGGCTGCAGCAGCACCACGGCTGCACCACCACGCCTACAGCACCATACCTGCAGCACCACGTCTGCACCACCACGCCTGCACCACCACAGCTGCAGCACCACGGCTGCAGCATCACCACAGCTGCAGCACCACTCCTGCACCACCACGGCTGCAGCACCACCACGGCTGCAGCACCACCATGGCTGCAGCACCACCATGTCTGCACCACTACGCCTGCAGCACCATGCCTGCACCACCACAGCTGCAGCACCACGGCTGCACCACCACAGCTGCAGCACCACGGCTACAGCACCACCACGGCTGCATCACCACGACTGGTGCTTGTGGTACCGGGACCGTGGGCTCTGTGCATGGTAGACAAGCAATCTACCGACTGAGCTCCGACCTTCAGCCCTTTGGGTTAAAGATGTATTTGCTGCGCAGCGATGGGCTTTTCCTAAGGAGTGAAGCATTTAGGGAAGCGGACTGGTGGCCGTGTCTTGTTAGTATGTGACTGTGTGTCCTGTGTGTCTGTGTATACGTCTGTGTGTACACATGTGCTACTTCTTCACTCTGCCCCCTTCTGTCCTTTCTGTGCTGTGGATCCTGGCACATGTTGCTCACTCACGGCCGGATGCATGTATCCATGAGCCCCCACGAGTGTATGTGTGCCGTGAAAACAGTTATGGGGCGGCTGTGCTGAGGGCAGGGGAAGGACAGGGCCTCTGTGTGGGATTCAGGGGTGTCACACAGCGGGGGCATCCCTGCTCCTGAGAGACAGCCCCATGATGAACCGCTGCCTGCAGAGGCTGGCCACAGGTCTTAGTGCCGACTTCCTTCTAATTTCCTGTGTCAGGCCAGGAGGCCCTGACTGCCATTTCCTCTGGACACTGCCACTAAATACCCTCATTGTCACCCTTAGATGCTAGGTTGAAAGCTGAATGGCTCCACACAGAAGCTAATCTCAACTCAACCTGCCCCTTCCTCCAGCCCCTCTGCAACATATCGTGTTCCCCTGATTGGCCAGACTCCCTCTGCCTCATCTTTCAGGGGCTTCCCCGCCTGGCCTGGGACTCCCATGGAGCCATTCCTGCTGGGCATACTGGCTAGAGGCAGAAGGGAAGCCTGGGTAAGGCCTCTGCCAGGCTCCTAATTGGCTAAAGGACCTCCCTCTGCCCTTCAGAGCAAGTTTCCAAAGCCACTGAACAGAGACAAATTCTCTTCCAGCTCTGAATGTCCTCAACTTCTTCTTCCTCCCAGACTCCTGATAAGAGCTCAGGTAAGTCAGCAAGTGACCCCGGAGTGCCTGGGTCATAGGAAGCTGTGGTTTGGGGACTCACCAATTTCTCTCCTGCATCCCCTGGTCTAGCACCTCTATCCTGACCTCCGCAGCCTCCCAGAGGGCTGCTTGGCTTGGAAGCCTGCATGCATGAAACCTAGCTGGTGAGTAACTGAGGAAAGCTTCAGGTCAGAAAGAGAGCTAAGGCTCAGGGCAGCTCCCCACCCACCCCTCCCGCAAGCCTCCAAACTCTATGGTTTTAAGCTAGCTCAGGTCTGGGGGAGAGGCAGGCTAGGTTTGTATAAGTCTTTATGGGGCTTTCCCCACAATGTCTGTGACTGTACAGGTCTGTCGGGCATGGAAGCCCAGATATTTATATATGGGGTGTGGAGGGGTTAGTACTAAGCCTGGGCTCTGTCTGGGTAAGGGGCTCAGGAAGAGACCCTCATAGCCCAAGAAGATGCTGCCAGGGCTCTGCTGCTCCCTGCTCTCCAGGAGAATGTTTGGGGAGTACACGGTGCAGAGGAGGCACAGCAGGTGTTCTCTGCATGGGACCCAGACTCCCATCTGTTTTCCTCACCTCCACTCCCGTGTCTGGCACACCTGCCTGCCCACTCCTGCCCCATCCAAGCCAGGGCCTTGAACACTCTATGCCCCCCACTCTCCTGATGCTCACCCATAAATGAGATGCTAATCAATGCCTCTCCCTTGTCTCCTGGCAGATGCCTGGCCCTGCTTGGCCTGTTGCTGCCCGTGTGCCAAGCGCTTCGTTAGCCAGGAAAGAAGGCTCTTGCCCTCCTTAATGTAATCCTTGCCAGTGACCTTCAGGAGCCAGTAACTTCTGATGCCGGGAGCCTGGGAGGGTGCAACAATCAGCTCTACCACGGCCTCCGCAGCTGCAGCTGGATGAATTTCTCGCTCAGAAAGCGTGTTCAAAAGCATCTAATGGAACGGATCATCAATTTGTTTGAATACACAGCTAATCTGATTAGGGGGGCCTGGCCACCAGGGCAGCCAGCGTAACCCAGCCTCGACACAGTCCTGGGGGAACTGTAAGTGGGGTGGCAGGGCTCCAGTTAGGGAAGGAAGGAGGAGCATGGGCCTGACCCCGTCACCCAGCAGGCTCCCTCAGGCTGGGCCCCTTGGACAGCCAGCCAAAAGATGTCACAGAAAAGTACGAATAGTGAGGATGCCTGAGGGCTGGGCTGATCACTCTGGGTTGTCTACAGCTCCAGCGCTGGGGACAGGGCCCAGGGCTCACACGGTGCTCTGGAAGCACCTTGTGAATGAACGACCAGGCCTGGTAGCACTGTGATGGTCTTCAGAGGTTCCCTAAAGCCATGAGTGGTGATAAAGTTGTCTCCTGGACAAGGCTAAGTGATGGCTGTCCTGGGTTGAAGAGTGACACCCCCCTCTCCCCTGAAAAAAACCCTTCCAAGAACTTCAGAACGTGAATTTACTTGGAAACAGAGTCACTGCTGATGGGATCGATGAAGAGCAGAACTAGCTTTACGTGATGGGTGGTGTTAAAAGAGGTTGTAGTGTAGGCCTGGGGACACAGGCCTGTATATTAATCCGTTTTCAGTTGCTGCAATAAACTACCATGACCAAGGGCAACTTAAGGGTTGATTTTAGCTTCTCTATTCCAGAGGATGAAAATCCATCCTGGCCTGAAAAGCATGGCAGCCAGAGCAGGAAGCAGAGAGATCGAATTTCATCCCCACACCGGAAGCAGAGACAAAGAGAGAGAACAGGAAGCAGGGAGAAGCTATAAACCCTCACAGCCTGCCCCCAGTGATGAACTTCCTCCCCACAAGTCTCCACCTCCTAAAGGTTCCATAACCTTCCCCAAACAATGCCAGTAACTGGGAAACCAAGCGATTTTTGCTTTCAAAAACCAAGTGTATTTGAAAATACGTGATCCAATGGGGGAACACTTCTCATTCAAATCCCAACAGCCAGATAAGAGGATAAAAAGTTCAAAGCCTGCCTGGGCAACTTAGTGAGACCCTGTCTCAGTTGATGAATAAAGGAATAAATGGTCTAGGGATATAATTCAATGGTGGAGGACTGCCTAGGATGTTCAATTCCCAGCGCATGTTAGAAGGTGCTATGGTGTTATGGTTTGGACAGGAAATGTCCCACTGAAAAGCACATGCTTGAAGGCTTGGTCCTTAGGCAGACACATCCAGAGAGGGGTTTGGGGAAATGATTGGATTATGAGGGCTCTTCTTCATGAGTGGTTAGTGCGTTGATAGATTCAGAATTTCAATAGGCTACCAGGATGCAGTGGGACTGTGCATGTCGGGTCTGTTGGAGGAAGTGGGTCACTAGGGGGCATGCTTTTGAAAGAGAGACCTTGTCTCTGACCCTTTTCCCATCTCTGCTTTGCTTCCTGCTCGCTATGAGGGGAGAAGCACAGATTTACCATGGGCTGCCGGCCACGATGTTCAGCTTTGCGCCCATTACAGGGGAGCCAGTCAACTTTGGACTGAAACCACAGATGTGATGAGCCAAGATGAATCTTTCCTCTCAAATTCTCAGGGATTTGTCACACTGACTGAAAGTCTGACCACCACAAGAGAAGAATTAACACAAGGGCTGAGAATCTTGGGAAGGGGGAGGCCAGGTGGAGACAGAGAGAGACTGGATTAATGAAGCCACAAGCCAGGGAGCACCAGGCATTGCTGGGGAAGCCAATGGGAACAGGAAGTAGGAAGACTCTCTTCCCTGAGCTGTCAAAGGGGCCCACAGAAGTCAGAGTCTGTCTTCTAGAGCTATGGCACTAAGTTTCAAGCCATTCATTTGCAGAACTTTGTCATGGCCGATCTAGGAAACTCACATAATGCTTCATGGCAACTTGTGCCCAACATCCCACTGTGGCAGAGGCCAAGAGTCCTGGGAGAGCTGTTCCAGATACCATGCAGCCCTGCCCCAGGGCCTTGGCCTATTGGCCTGTTCTATCTCACAAGGATGCTTTTCATCCCTTCTTCACTGGGAAAACATGGGTCTCAGATCCAACTCATAAAACTCAAATGCAGTGTTCTGACTGTCTTCCTGAGATTTCATCTATATCCCCAGATTTTGTAGGGTATCCCCCTTACAGACATACAAGAATCAGAGCTGTGTGGGGTAACTCTCACACTAGCATGTCACTCACTACAAGGCAGGCTGGGGATCTCTGACTTTCCCACACCCCGAGCCAGGCACTAGACTGCATGTAGGAAGGCCCAGGTGACTTGTAGGCCTGGGCATGGTAGTGCTCCTCTTGGCGACTGGCCATCCCAGAGCATCCCTACACACTGCTCTCCAGCTCTGCCCTGGCAAGATCTGAGTAGCTGAGTGCATCCTGACTTTACTGGGTCCTGGAATGGGACCTCCTGGCTCAGCTCCAGTGGGCTCTGCTATTCCCTAGCCATGTGACCCTGGGCATGAACTCCCTGCCCCCCAGTCTCCTCTCTTGGAAACTGGGTTGACAACTGTAGGTGGTGAGAGGGGCTGGTGCTCTGACTAGTATGTGGCTCAGACGAGACATCAGTGAAGAGGAGGCCATGGTTACTCTTCATCTTTGCTCTGTATCGCAGCCAGAGCCTTCCGCCCTGGATCTCAAAGGTGAATAACATCAGAGCAGCCCCAGCCTGGCATGGAAAAAAGATGGTTCTCATTCCCCATGGGTTTATTTTCTAATTAACAGGAGGAGGGAGCCCTTTCTCCCACCTTAGCCAGAGGGTTCAGAGATTAAACTTATACCATTGATTAGGATGTTTTCTGCCTAACGGTTCTATTATCATGTCAGAGCGCTCAGATTCATTTGAGCCGTAAAACACTGATAATAAAAATTTACACTAACTCCAGGAATTCCTCTCAAGAAACTCGATCATGTTGCATGGACCACACACTGTCCTTGGTGACCTCGGAGCAGGGTGGCATGCTTGGGACCATTCTCCAGTTATAGGAGGGACCCAAGAGCCTCACAAATCAATAAAGGGTCGGTACTGGGGCTCAGCTGTCTCCATATCCAGGTTCTCAGTGATTTGACCCCACCCCAGTGATGTTGCTCTAAAAGGTTCCTAAAAGGTGAGTTTTGTCACCACATGGGTACCAGTTCTCAGATCACCCACTGAGTCAGGGGGCTGTGATGACAGAGAGACACTGGCCACCCACAGGTCAGAAAGATGCTTTGGAGGGCCCACAGCCCAGAGGCCTCAGGAGTCTACTCCACTGCCTGATGATAGCATCCCCAGACATAGGACACAGAAGGCTGGATGGTGAAGAATGGGTCTTTGGTCCTCAAGTCTGGCTGCCATGAGTCCCAGGAACAACTGTATTTCTTCACCAAAAAACAGGATCCTCCCCTAACAAGACACAGATGACAGGGGACAGGAACTAAGGGGGGTGACAAACTTAGCTCCAGCATGAAACAATATCCAAAGACCGCTGAGCTGACAGTGGGTGTCTAAGCCTCCCCTCTCCCCACTCCGGTTGGGGCTACCCACCCAATTTCCATGCCTTCTCTTTCCTCTGCTTCCCTGGGGTCAGCATCAGACAGCTAAATCCACAAAGGAAAGGAAAGCAGGCATGTGCTGAAGGCCTAATCCACGTGAGTGAGCTCCTCCTGTCTCGTTTAATCCTTCCAGCCGCCTTGGTGGGGTCCTGCAATCACCACCCCTTTGTTTCTCTTCTCTGAAGCTCTCACAGAGCAGGACAGGTCACGTGAGCATCAGTGACAGAACGGGGTTTGAACTTGCCAAGGCCTCTTATCTCTCTTAGGGTCAGGGCTGGTATTTGATCTTAGGAAAGGAGTCTACCAGGGCTGGGGGAGGAGGAAAAAGCAACTCAGGAGCCAAACTACCCTCCCCACGCAGAGGCTGAGGGATGGAACTCGCCTATGAGGAAGAGCACACATTCATCAGGCTGGTGACCCCGCTGTACCGGCGCTTTGTGGCGTGTAACAAAGACTGCGGAGCAGAAAATTGGAGTTCAATTTGCCGTCCATCCCGTGCGCAACGCTCAGCCCATTCCAGTCCCTGGCAGGCACCTCTGCGCTTTATCATAAATAATAACACACGCGGCTCTATGGCCCTTTCCACAGTTAGAGTCCCCAAGCAATTTACAAGCTGGATTATCCACACAGGCCTGCACAGCCACATACGGGCCCCTCCCTGGCACAATGGAGAACTTGTCCCATGGTCCATCTTTCTGGCCTCTTTCCTGGCACCTGGGTGTGAAGCCTTCCACCTCTGCCTGGCAGTCTCAGGCCCTTGCTGGAACAGGTGTAGGGTACACAGCAGCTCCCTTAGGGGCTGGAGAGATTGCTCAGTGGTTAAGAATGTATACTGCTCTTGCAGAGGACTTTGGTTCCCAGCACTCAGAGCAGATAACTCAAAAGCACCTGTAACTCCAGCTTTGGGGGATCCTATACCTCTGGCCACCCATGGGCATCTGCATTCATGTGCACATACCCCTTACCCCCATGCACATAATTAAAAATAGTAAAAATAAGTCTTAAAAAAGAAAGTGAACTGAGGTCACGCAGCATGATGCCATTTCAAAGGGACACCCAAGGCACCCTCCTAAAGGTGGATGTGCAGTGGTTGGGAGAAGGGAACTGGACATGGTAGCTTGTGATAGGCACAAGGTTTGCTTGTGGGGTGCTGGGAATGCTTTGGGGGTGAACCGGTGGCTGCATATGACACTGATGTCACTGAATTGCCTGCTCTGATGCTGTGTGAAATCTCAGCTGAACCAGAAAGTAAGATAGGTGCAGCCCCAGCCCCAGCCCCAGGCAGCCCTTAGGAGGGGACACCTAGGAGTTCCCACCTGGCCCAGTCTGCAGCAGTCCACCCCTGGCCTGTCCAACACCAGAAGCACCTTACTGGGTGCCAGAGGGGGCCTGGGTTCTAATTGGCTCCCATCAGCCTCGGGGTTAAGGGCATTTGGAATGGGGGCGGGAAGCCTGGGCTCTGCAGGGGCAGATGGGATATGAATGACAGAGGCATTGGCAAAAGTTCTGACATTGATTTAGTGCCCAAGCTCCCCAAGTCCTCCCACTTTATCTTGGTGCGTGTGTGTGTGTGTGTGTGTGTGTGTGTGTGTGTGTTGGGGCCATGTCAAACTCCTTTGCTGGCTTTTGTTGGCAGTCAGTGCCACAAAGGCCAAAATCCTCCTGATTTAGTGCCCCCACCTCATGCTCTTTCCATAGAAGCCTGGGTCCTGTAGCTGATGCCAGAGAAAATGAGAGACAGAGTGATGAGGAAAGTCACTAGGCAAAACAGGTCATTTTACCATGAACAGCTCCACAAGGGCAGTGGCTCTCACAGAAACAAGTTGGAGTCCTATCTCTGGGTCCCTGGACCTTCCTGAACATGGGGTGAGGCAGGTTCTCGAGGCCGAGATGGAAGTCAGAAGAACCTGGCCTGGAAGCCAGGCCAGTTGGAGGTGCCATCCTAGCTTGGGTCCCTGATGGGTAGAATACTTCAGCTGCTGCCGCCTTGTAGCTTCTCCAGGGGGATGTATCTGTGGCATTCATCTAGCCCACAACTCTCTGGTTGGCCGATGGAGAAACTGAGGCACAGGAGTTTAACAGAGAACTTGAGTGCTGGTTCCTAGTACTGAGTCATTCTTTCTCACGTGACAGCAATCAGCTTCACCTCCCTAACTGTAAATTATGCACAAGGGCTCAACAGACACTCACTGTCCTTTTCTAAGTTCAGATACTGCCCCTCCCCAGAGCCCAGGGCCCCCAGAAAGCCCCAGTTGCACTAACTGATGGGGAGAAAAGTAGGTTCCCAAGTGTGCACCATGGATCCCTGTTATGGGTTGAATTGTGTCTCTCAAAAAGATACATGAAGGCCTCCACCAGCTGCCTGTGACTATGGCTTGTTTGTTATTGGTTTTTGTTTTTTTGTTTTGTTTTTCGAGACAGGGTTTTCCCGTGTAGTTTTGGTGTCTGTTCTGGATCTCTCTCTGTAGACCAGGCTGCCTTGAACTCACAGAGATCCACCTGGCTCTGCCTCCCGAGTGCTGGGATTAAAAGCGTGCGTCACCACCGCCCGGCTGTTTGTTACTGTTTTTTTAAACAAGGTCTCATGTGTCTTAGGTTGGCTTGGAACTTGTTATGTAATTAAGGATGACCGTGGACTTCTGATCCTGTCTTTACCTCCTGGGTTCTTGGATTACAGACAAGCACCACCACTTCTGGTTTATGTGGTACTGGGAATGGAACCCAGGGCTCTATGAATTGAGAGCTACATCCCGGACAATGCATATGGCATTTGAAAGTGAAGACTCTGCAGACACCAGTAGATTTAGATGTGGTTCCTGGGGGTTGGACCTCCTCTGATATGGCTGACATCCACAGAAACACCCAGGGAGAAGATGACCCACGAGGACAGAGGCAAAGTCACAGGCAAAGGATACCGAGGCTGGCCTCGGTGCCAGGGACCAGGAATGCTGAGGACAGAGGTTCTCCAGTAGGCTACAGTGAATGTCCAAATGGCTCTGCCCCCTGATAGCCAGGACTGAGAGATGAGAAGTGATTACTGTCTCAAGCCACCAACTTAGGGTACTGTAGGACACCCCCAGAAAGATAATTCATCCCCACAAACACACCCAAACACCAGCCAACTTTGCACAGAGTCCTTTCCTGTGAGAAGGATTTTTGGATGTCTCCCCAGCAGAAGTGGTCCCTGTGTGCTGACTCACACCCACTGGAGTGCAACCCAGAATGATGCCTCTAAACGTCTAAATGCTCCCAGCTCTAACCTGTTAGCAGACATGTCTTAGCCCTTTTTGAACACTCTGAACAAGCACTCCATCACCAAGCGATGCCACCAGCACTCGGCCCTTTTAGTACCTTCAGTATCTAATCTCACACCAAGTAGAAGTTCAATAAATACAGCATGAAGGAATGAATAAGAAGAACCCTCTTATTTCCAGAATGTTGCATGATGACTCCTCACCCTCCACCTATCGCTTCCCATTCTCACTGGTCGCCTTAAACACAGGCCTTGTCTTGCTCTCCTGTTCCCCCGGCCACAGCAAGCCAGCTGCTCTGCAGTGGGGCCAGAGCTCAGCTAATGGTAAGTGACTTTGTCCTGAGTGGCGGGGAGCCCATGGTGGCAGGACTGGCAGGTTGGCAGGCAGCATGAGTGTGATGGATGGCTCTGCATCGCGGGCCATTTTCAACTCATTTCCTGGAAGCTAGGGCCACTGGAAAGGAGAGCAGTGGACCCCCTCCCCATGCCCTTTTCACCCTTCTCTCTGCCTTCTCCTCCTTCCCAGAACTAAAGGCCCTGCTCATCCCTGTAGCCTGGGGGTGGGGGTAGAGGCAGTGGGTGGGATATTTGTTGTTCCTGGTCCCAGGAATTGAATAAGACATTCCTTGTACCCCACTATTTGTTACTCTCATCCAGAGAGTGATGTGACAGCCACCCACTTGCTGTCCCTTGTCTCTGTGGCTGGCCTGGCCTGGAGAAGGGGCACTGTCTCTGTGCTGTCTGTGTGTGATCCGTGCATCCCAGGCAGCTTGATGGCTCCACTCTAAAACGAGAAAACCGATACCCAAGAACAAGAGCGGCCACCCAAGTTGCTCAGAGCACCATGAGGGTTTCACAGCTTGCACGCAGGACTGTCTGTCTTGCAAGTCCCTGTTTGTCTCCGAGAAGGCACAAAGTGGGTTGGAAAAGCAATAAAGTCACCTCCAGGTGCTCCCGCCACCATCCACAGCTCTGAGAGAGGCAGAGACAAAGGCTCCAATTGCTGTCATAGTTCCCAGAGGCCAAGGCTGGCCTGGGATAGCTCAGGCAGGATGAGGCTGCCAGTAGAGGCCAAGCTATCATCTGCCTCAAGTGGCTGTGATAAGGCTGTAAAGCACCCATGTCCCTTAGGTCCATCAGCCAGGTTACTTTTCTAGGCCCATTCCCCTTTAGGTCACGGACACTCAATCCTCCTGGACACTAGGAAGTAAGTGAGAAAGTGTTGGAAGTGAGAAGCCGGGGGAGCAGAGGGGCCCTTATCAGCTCTGTGAGCCCAGAGCAGCACTGTTGGGAGCTGACATGGGATGGAGGCACCAGAAGGGGCCTTCGTGGGGAACAAACCAATAGGGCCCTTGGAGACAGACCTCTGCTTTGGCATCTTGCCTGTCCCAGCCTTGGGCAGGAGGGAAGTGTTGAGCTGTGGTTTGGCAATGGCCGACCCCAGCATGGGAAAGGGGGAGTTTACAGGAAGGCTACAAGTTACTGGAAAGGACAATAAATTACTATAATAGGGCTGTTTGGCTGGTGACAAGGGATAAAACATGTGGTCCAAAACAGCCCCATGTGAGATTGTCAACAGGATGGATGGGAGGCAGGACAGAGGAGAAATAATGGAATGGGGGTGTCAGGGGGTGGAGGAAAACCACGCGGCAGAGGCCTCCTCAGCTCCCTCTTCCCTCAGTCAACCTTGGGGAGGGTTTCTGCTGCAGAACCCCTTCCTTCTTTGGGTCCTCCATCTTCACCTCCCCACAAAGCCTTCATGAACTTTCCCCCTGTGTTTTGGTGCCCTTGACATTCATTTGATATGAGCGCTCTCAGCCCTGAGTGATGACAGACACCAGGCATGACAGGAGGTCTCCTCCCTCACCCAGCTCACACCACTCATTCAGCAGCTGCTTTCTGAACACCTACTGTGTGCCAGGAGCTGTCACAGCAAGCAAGGAACAAACCCCAGCTCTCAAGAGTTCACAGGTGCACAGGAGGTGGAGGACTCACTTGACAGAGAGACAACACACTGGAGACCAAAGCCTTTGACACACAAGGCCTGCCAAGCGGGCATAGCTGGTGTGCTGCAAAGGCTATTGGGTAAGAAGGGTCCCTGAATTTTTTTTTTAAATTTTTTATTTTTCAGAACACAAACAGAATATCACACAACAACTGTGAAAAAACAAATCCCTGGGCTATATAAGCATATGTGGTGCTGCTCAGTCATATATATAATAGTTCCACA